>JAXLNO010003029.1:0-38269 GCA_038087875.1 Malacoraja senta
ATCTAGTTTCTTACTGAAATATCGTACACTGCCACAATCTACAACGGGGTATACCCCAGCTGAACTTCTCATGAAAATAAGGCCCAGAACTAGACTGAGTTTGGTCTACTTAACCTGTCTACCAAGGCTGAACACAACAATATGATCAGAAATGTCGTTATGGAGAAAGTAAAATAAAACGCAGGTTCAATACACATGATCAGCTTTGTGTTCTCAGCCCCCTTACAAAAAAATAACAAATGGGAAGTGGAAACATGAGTTGAAATGTGTGGAACCAGGAGATACTTGGCAGAGATAGAAGTACGTGTTAGAAGTGTGTACACAAGCATATGATTCCAGCAAGGGATGAACCAATTAAAGATCAAAGCAGAGATGAAGAAGCAGGTCCATCAAATGGTGGTATTATTCAAAGTTCAGATGCAAGATCAGATTCTCCACAGAAAGTGGAAACGATGCAGGTACAGCGCATTCAGAAAGTATTCAGACCCCTTCACTTTTTCCCCATCCAACCTGACAGAGCTTGAGAGGATCTGCAGAGAATGGAAGAAATTACCCAAATACAGGTGTGCCAGGCTTGTAGCGCCATACCCAAGACGGGACTGTCATATGCTGAGAGAATGGAGCGGCTGGGCTTGTATACTCTGGAATTTAGAAGGATGAGAGGGCATCTTATTGAAACATATAAGATTATTAAAGGTTTGGACACGCTCGTGGCAGGAAACATGTTCCCGATGTTGGGGGAGTCCAGAACCAGGGTCCACAGTTTAAGAATAAGGGGTAAGCCATTTTGAACGGAGATGAGAAAACACTTTTTCATACAGAGAGTTGCGAGTCTGTGGAATTCTCTGCCTCAGAGGGCGGTTGAGGCCGGTTCTCTGGAAACTTTCAAGAGAGAGCTAGATAGGTCTCTTGAAGATAGATCAGGGGATATGGGGAGCAGGCAGGAATGGGGTACTGATTGTTGATGATCAGCCATGATCACATTGAATGGCGGTGCTGGCTTGAAGGGCCGTATGGCTTACTGCACCTATTGTCTATTGTCTAAGACTTGAGGCTGTAAGCGCTGCCAAAGGTGCCTCAACAAAGTACCGAGTAAAGGGTCTGAATACTTATGTAAATGTGAGATTTCAGTTATTTCATTTGAATTATGGGGTATTGTGTGTAGATTGATGATTTAAAAAAATGAACTTAATCCATTTTGGAATCAGGCTCTAACATAACGAAATATGGAAAAAGTGAAGGGGTCTGAATACTTTCTGAATGCACTGTAAATGATCCAGAACCTGACTCTCACTGAAGAGCCACAAATTGACTCTCACTCAAAACCACAACCTGAATCCCCCCCCAAACCACTCAGGTGGGCAGAAAGAGTGCGTAAACCAGTTATCAGATTAAATTTGGAAGATAAAACTGTTCTTGTTTTTGTTAATTTTCAAGTTTTTCTCTTTTCTAAGGGGAGAGCAGAGTGGTGTATATAATGGTAACTGTACCTTTAAAAACTACCAGATGGTACGATTTGAGTCATGTGATATATTCAAATCGTATCAATCTCGTGAATACGTGTGTGAGTATGCAGTATATTTTTGTAAAAATATAAAGATCCACACTAGCAATTGCTTAACTAAAACATGTGTCTACTTCTGACTACATGCCATTACCGTAAACTTACAATTTTTCATCAAACTTCAGATTATATTTAACAAGCCATAGTTCCCAGCCTGTAATTCAGGCTGATTTAAATATTTACAGTACCTTACCTTTTAAGAAAGTGACGTAACTGTTAATAGTATCTTTGAAGGCTTTCTTCTCTCTCTCCCCATGTATATATTGGTTAAGTGCTCCCCAATTTCTAGATGCAGAAATAGCTGGTAAGAAAATATTTTCTATCATAGTCACAGTACCATTGAGTATTCCATCAGTACAATCCAAAACGCCAAAAAATGTTTCCTGCAAAGAGGCATACTGATTAGTCAAGCACAAATATTACTGTAAGATGTTGAAATTCTGAAATAAACAGAAAATGCTGGAAATACTGGAAACTTGGCAATATCTGTGTAAAGCGGAATACATTCTATATTTCAGGTCAAATGTCAGTTATAATTGCGAGATAAATGCGGTGTACGACTGTTCCCTCTACTAATCGCAGAACCAGCCAATTACCCTTATTAACACTCTCCTCCGCCTAGCAGAGCTGGACCTCACCCGTAACAACTTCTACTTCGACTCCTCCCATTTCCTCCAAATCAAAGGCGAAGCAATGGGCACTCATATCGGCCCCAGCTATAACTGCCTCTTTGTAGGGTATGTTGAACAATCCCTGTTCCAGGCGTACACTGGCCCTATCCCCGAACTCTATCTCCGTTACATTGACAACTGTATCAGTGCTACCTCCTGCACCCATGCGGAACTCATGGACTTCATTAACTTCACCAACAATTTCCATCCTGCACTCAAATTCACTTGGACCATCTGTGGAACCTCCCTTCCCTTTTTTGATCTCACCGTTTCCATCACAGGAGATAGACTATCGAATGACGTCTATTACAAACCCACTGAGTCCCACAACTATCACAATTACACTTCTTCCAACCCTACTTCCTCGTCAAGACTCTATCCCCTACTTCCAATTCCTCCATCCACGCCGCATCTTCACCCAAGATGAGGTGTTCCATACCAGAACACCCGAGATGTCTTCATTCTTTAGGGAACGGGGGTTCCCATCGTCCATGATAGATGAGGCCCTCACATGCCTCGTCGGTAACCGGCAGCTCCACCTTTGCTCCCCCTCCCCTTAGTCGCAACAAGGACAGAGTCCCCCTAGTCATAGAAATATAGAAAATAGGTGCAGGAGTAGGCCATTAAGCCCTTCGAGCCAGCACCGCCATTCAAGATGATCATGTCTGATTATCCTAAATCAGTACACCGTTCCTGCTTTTTCCCCATATCCCTTGATTCTTTTTGCCCCAAGAGCTAAATCTCTCACTTGAAAACATCCAGTGAATTGGCCTCCACTGCCTTCTGTGGCAGAGAATTCCACAGATTCACAACTCTCTGGGTGAAAAGATTTTTCCTCATCTCAGTCCTAAATGGCCTACCCCTTTTTCTTAAACTGTGACCCCTTGTGCTGGACTCCCCCAACATCGGGAACATTTTTCCTGCATCAAGCCTGTCCAATACTTCAAGAATGTTATATGTTTCTATAAGATCTCCTCTCATCCTTCTAAATTCCAGTGAATACCAGCCCAGTCGACCTATTCTTTCATCATATGTCAGTCTCGTCATCCAGGGAATTAACCTGGTGAACCTACGCTGCACTCCCTCAATAGCAATAATGTCCTTCCTCAAATTAGGAGACCAAAACTGCACACAATACTCCAGGTGTGGTCTCACCAAGGCCCTGTACAACTGCAGTAGGACCTCCTTGCTCCTATTCTCAAATCCTCTCGCTATGAAGGTCAACATGCCATTTGCTTTCTTCACTGCCTGCTGTACCTGCATGCTTACTTTCAGTGACTGATGTACAAGGACACCCAGGTCTCGTTACACCTCCCCTTTTCCTAATCTCACACCATTCAGATAATAATCTGCCTACATGTTCTTGCCACCAAAGTGGATAACCTAACCTTTATCCACATTATGCTGCATCTGCCATGCATCAGCCCAATCACCCAACCTATCCAAGTCACCCTGCAGCCTCACAGCATCCTCCTCGCAGCTCATACTGCCACCCAGCTTTGTGTCATCCACAAACTTGGAGATGTTACGTTTAATTCCCTCATCTAATATTGTAAATAACTGGAGTCACAGCACTGAGCCTTGCGGCACCCACCGCCTGCCATTCGGAAAAGGACCCATTAATTCCTTCTCATTGCTTCCTGACTGCCAACCAGTTCTCTATCCATGTCAATACCCTACCCCCAATACCATGCGCTCTAATTTTGCATACTAATCACTTGTGTGGGACCTTGTCAAAGCTGTTTAAAAGTCCAGATACACATCCACTGGCACTCCCTTATCCATTCTACTTGTTAATTCCTCAAAAAATAACAGATTAGTATAGCATGATTTCCCCTTCATAAATCCATGCTGACTGACTGATCCTGTCACCGCTTTCCAAATGCGTTGCTATTACATCTTTAATAATTGATCGAGCATCTTCCCCACTACCGATGTCAGGCTAACTAGTCTATAATTCCCCGTTTTCTCTCTCCCTCCTTTCTTAAAGTGGGGTAACATTAGCAACCCTCCAGTCCACAGGAACAGGAACTGGTCCTAAAGGGCCTGTCCCACTTAGGCGATTTTTTTAGGCGACAGCCGGTAAATAGGTTGTCGCCACATGATCGCGGGGTGACGTGGGGTGACGCCTGTATTGTCGTGAGTTGTTTCCTCAAGTGTCGTAACTTTTTTCTTGTCTCGCTGGATTTTGAAATGTTCAAAACCTTTCGGCGACATTGGGCTTGACGTTGCCTGTCTTCTCCTATCGTAGATGCTGTCGTAGGTTGTCGCCAGGTGACGTTGGTTGTCGCCGGGTGATGACCTCAGTGATTTCCATTGGTGACAACCTACGTCATCCTACGTCAGCCGGCGACAGAACCGGCGTCGAGAGAGGTCTTCAGTTGTCTTCATTTGTCGCCGACAGGGTCGCAGCTTGTCGTAGCTTATCGTGGGTGGAGGTAGGTTGACTTCGGTTGTCGTAGGTTGTTGTAGGTTGTTGCCTGTGTGGTCAAAGGTTGTCGTAGGTGTCGTCGTGGTTGTCGTAGGTGTGGTCTTAGGTGGATTTCACAAGTCGCGAGGAATTGTGTCGTTGGTTGACGTAGCTTGTCGTAGCTTGACGTCAACTAGGTGGTAGCTTGTCGTAGGCATTGTCGTAGGGTGGGTCCATTTCGGCGTCCCACTACGACTGTGACAGTCGCTGGCAGTCGCCAAAAAAATCGCCTAAGTTGGACAGGCCCTTTACCTTTCACCCCATTGGCCGTCGCATACAACACATAATCCTCTGACACCTAGAAAGGGATCCCACCACTAGTCACAACTTCCCATTGCCACACCTTTCCGCCTTCCGCAGAGACCATTCCCTCCGCAACTCCCTGGTTAACTCATCCCTTCCACCCCCTCCCCAGGTACCTTCTCCTGCAACCACAAGAGATGCAACACCTGTCCCTATACCACCTCCCTCAACTCTGTCCAGGACTCCAATGGTCCTTTCAGTTTCGGTAGAGGTTCACTTGCACCTCCGACAACCTCATCTACTGTATCTACCGTTATTCAAGATGTGGACACTTGTACATCGGCGAGACCAAACGTAGACTGGGCGATCATTTCGCTGAACACTGCTTCACTCATTCTGCCTGGACCCATCTGATCTCCCGGTTGCGAAACACTTTAATTCCCCTTTCCATTCCCACTGACCTTTCTGTCCTAGGCCTCCTCCATTGTCATTGAGGCTAAACGTAAATTGGAGCAGCATTTCATATTTCGTTTCGGCAACTTACAACCCAGGGGTACGAATATTAATTTCTCTAACTTCAAGTAACCCCTGCACTACCTCTCTCTCCATTCCTCCCACACCCAAATCACACCGGCTTTTAGTTCTCACCTAACAAACAGCTAACAATGGCCTGTTTCCTTTATCATTGTTTATCATATCTTTCATTCATTTATTCTATATCTCTCTACATCATCGTCTATATCTCTCGTTTCCCTTTCCTGTGACTTTCAGCCTGAAGAAGGGTCTCGACCCGATACGTCATCCATTCCTTCTCTCCAAAGATGCTGCCTGTCCCGCTGAGTTACTCCAGCATTTTGGGTCTATCTATGGTGGTTACATACTGTATCTCTGTTTCTGGTCTTGTCATTATACACATATAAAAAATAAAGAAGCATATCTATATAATAGAACATATGATTTTTCACTGAAACTGAAACATTTACCATATCATTGATAAAGGACCAAAGTGCTGTAGTAACTCAGCAAGCGAGGTAGCATTTCTCGAGAACAAGGATAGACAATGAATCAGGTCAGGACCCTTTTTCAGACCTTCTTCAAAGTTCCTTGTGTTTACCATATTACTGGTGTTACCTTTGGTCAGGGCAAGTTCAGGGATGGTGATGGGTTAATATTGAGTATAGAAATTGGGAGGTCATATTGCAGTCATATAAGACATTGGTGAAGCCACATTTAGAGTATTGTGTTCAGTTTTGGGCACCCTGTTATAGGGAAGATGTTGTCAAGCGAGAAAGGGTGCAGAGAAGATTTACGAGGATGTTGCATGGTCTCAAGAGCCTGATCTATAGGGAGAGATTGACCAGGCTAGGACTCTATTCCTTGGAGCGCAGGAGGATTAGGGGTGATCATATAGAGGTATACAAAATCATGAGAGGAATAGATCGGGTAAATGCAGTGTCTCTTGCCCAGAGTAGGGGGGTCAAGAAAAAGAGGACATAGGTTTATTGTGAAGGGGAAAGATTTAATAGAAACCTGAGGGATAACCTTTTGCACACAAAGCGTGGTGGGTGTATGGAACAAGCTTCCGGAGGAGGTCGTTGAGGGAGGTAATATAGCGACATTTAAGAAACATTTGGACAGGTACATGGATAGGATAGGTTTAGAGGGATATGGGCCAAATGCAGGCAGATGGGACTAGTGTCGATGGGACATGTTGGTCGGTGTGGGCTAGTTAGGCCAAAGGGCCTATTTCCACACTGAATGACTATGGATTACAAGATACGACGGCAAGAGTTTTGTTACATTAAAACTCTAGAGCAAAGCTAAGGGTACTGATTTCCAGTCTGGATTGATGTGAGAGTTGGAGTTAAAATCCCAACATAGCAGTGAAGAAATTTACATTAAAGTTATTAACTTGAAAATCTAGAATTAAAAAAATAATTCAATAACGGTAACCAGTAAACTACCAAATTACCAAATTGTTGTATAAACCCGTCTCTTTCAAAATGTCCTGCAGGAAAGGAAATTTAGTATAACCTATAGATTGGTGAGGAAAGTTACTGAAGAAAATGCGGAGGACAGAAATAATCATTTGCGGAAGAGCCATGAAGAGCAGGCTTTAGGGATCAGGTGGCTTACTCCAGTTCCATTTTTTTTTTGTATTTTCACCATTCATTGATTTTATTTTCTCTTAAATCCATTCTAATCTAACAAGAAATTAAATGATGCCTCATAATTCGTGCTCAGCACAATCTGTATTTTCTGTTTACCCTAGCTCTCACAATTTTATATACATTAATTAAACCTCAACAAATAAAATTCTGATTATACTGTCTCTCCTCATGAAAAGCAAGAAGACATGGGTTTATGACAAGAGGAAGTAGTTTTAAAGAGGGATTTAAGAAAAATGTTTCCTTAGCAGCCTGTTCCCTTAAGGAGAAGGTAGTTAATATGTGGAACTCGCTGCCTGAGAAGGTGGTGCAATCAGATACATTCAGTACATTTAAGAGACATTTAGAATGACAACTGAATAGGCAAGGCATAGAAGGACATATACCTAATGCAGAAAATGGGATTCGTGTAGATGGAGAAAAAGCCATCATGGATGTGGCGGACCATAGGGCCAGTTTCCGTGCTGTTTCCATGCCTTGCTACAAATCTATAATTCCTAAACATCCTTATAAATATCCCCTGCACTTCTTTAATGTAGAGAAAGGTATTTTAGGATCGCCAAATATAATGGACGAGTTGAAGGAGTTGCACATAAACCTTTGTCTCACCTGGAAGGGCTATTTAAGTGCCTGGATGGTGAGGAGAGAGGAGGCATAGGGACAAATGCTCCAAATGGTTACGTGAAAGTCCTAGGGATCAGGGAGGGTTGAGAGGGAAGGAATGAGCAAACTAGGGAGTCATGGAGAGAGTGGTCTGTGAGGAAAGCAGAAAGGAATAAGGAGGGAAAAATGTGGCTTGTGGTGAAATCCTATTGTAGCCCTATTTTGTTGTGAAGGTTGGTAAGTCACCAGTACTGATGATATGCATGTTTTGAGTTTGCTATCGAGAGTGTGGATGCAGTAATGGTCATCTTCCAAAATTCCATATACAGATCACCCTCATTATAACAAACCAAAGGGGGGTAATGGTGTCTGTTATTGTCAATTGTCTGCCAAGGATAACCGAGTATGGGATTCACGCCAACCACAAGTTGTTTTCAAATAAGGAGCTATGTGTATTTTTGTTACTGCAAGCTAAAAATAATAAGGCTGTTTGTTACATGTTTAAAGTAATAGTCTAATAGAGTATCATTGCACAAATGTTGATCAAAGCAATTGCTTTTCAATTTTTATGACCTCCCGCAATGTACTGTAACTAGCAGCCTGTTCCCTTAAGGAGACAGTGGTATCTGATTACTGTGGGGATGCTCTGTCCGTAATGACAAGGGTAAACTGTACTCTGGAACAGTTCCCACGTTCTAAAAGGCAGCGGAATGTAACCACATTATTTATTAAAGGAGAGCGTTGTTTTTTTTAAAACAAGGAATTAACTAATCTTTCTTCAAGAAAACACTGGAATCCATTATTGAGGAAGTGGTAAGAGGTAATTCAAAAATAAAAGGATTGGGTAATATGGCACGTTAAAAATATATCAATAGGATTTAGAAGAGCCAATGTGCTTTTAAGAGGGCCCACACTAGAGCGATCATATTGAAAGCCATCAGAAAGAAACAAAATTAGAGCACAAGATATTGGAGACCATATTCGGCAGGAATTGGAAATGTTTTAATCAAGAAAAGCAAGTTGGAATGAGTGGGTCATTTTCAAGTGATCAACAAGATGCCACAAAGATTGGTGCTGCAACTCCAGTTGTGCACAATTGATTTAGATGCGATCAAATGTTATATTTTATCATGTTTCAAATCTAGGTTGCAGAATCGGAACACTTAACAGAATTACATTCTATCTACCATTGCTTTGCCCTTCTTACCAACTGATCATTTTTATCCTGCAGCCTGCATAAACACAGAAAGTTAGCTTTGAGTTACAGTGGACAATTAAGAAGACAAATGGCATGTTGGCCTTTATTGCAAAGGCGATGGAGTGCTAAAATAAGGAAGCTCTGCTACAAATGGAGAGGACATTGCTGAGACCACATCTGGAGTGCTGCCTTGGAAGCAGTGTCATTTCGTCAGATTGATACCAGAGATGAAAGGGCTATTTTATAAAGAAAAAGGGAGTAGATTGAGATTTTGGTCCAATGGTTAGAAGAATGTGAAATGATCTCATTGCTACATACAGAGAATCTTGAGGAGGCTTGGCAGTGTAAATGTAATGGAATGTTTCCCCTAATGGAGGGATCCAGAACTAGCAGCCATGTTCTCAGATTAAAGAGGTTCAAGACTATCAAGACATTAAAGGTTCAAGACTATCACAAGGAATTTCTTTGCTGAAAGGAATCTTTAAATTTGCTGCTCTGGAGATAGTGAATTATTAAGTTTATTCAACATTGAGATGAATTTCTGAATTTAGGATGAATTCAGATTATCAATATCAGGCAGGAAGGGGAGTGTGAGGAATGGGTTAATAGGTATAGTTGATTTAGACAAGAACCCATTGTCTAGTAGGGAGTATAGTAGGGAGTATAGAACGGAGAATAAGGGGAGTAAAGGACGAGTACAAATGGTGTCTTTTCAAGGATGAGAACAGAGAAGATAGCAACAGCCCAGCATAGAACTAGGGTAAAGGTCAGAAGAAACACTCAGTGCGCATGGGCAATTAACTTACATGAATATGTACACACACCCACTATGACAAGATGTCTCATTTAAATGCACATGCGATGCATGATATGGGAGGTGTCTTTGACGTCGGGTGGACGTTCCAGGACGTTCTCGTGGGAATGTGGGCTTTATGTTATGATTGGAAGAAGCACAATGGGGAGGGATGAGGGTGTGACAATGATACCCATTAAATGTATAAAGATGGAAGTCATCCCGATCCTCGGTGTGTCTTGACAGGGGAGACACCCAACTCTGCAGACTTGCTAATAAATAAACTTGTTTCTCTACATTCTCTACGCATCGTGAGTGTTCTTTCACAACTTGCGCCTGACAGCTTGGGGGCTCGTCCTCGGGATCCACACTCCGGCCAGCTGGCGACAGTATACGGAAGAAGGGACGGTGCACCCCGTTGATTTCAACGGTCCCAGACCCCTAGATTGTCGTCAGCAGTTTCAGCGAGTGATATCCAGGACCAGAGATTAGAGAAACAAGTGGGAGTTCCGATCCGGAGGAAGATCGGGGGGAAATTCGCGAAGGAGCCAAATCGAGTGATTCTTGTGCACAAGACCCGGGTAAGAAAACTGACAATTAAGTACTACTCGGGCGATTGATAAGACCTTGTGGATACCGCCCTGAAGAATTCAGGGGTCTGTACGGGCAAGGCAGGAAAGGCGGGAAAATAGATCGGGGGGAAATTCCGATCGGGAGGATGGGCAATGAAAACGGAAAGCCCACAAGGGAGGGGAAGGGCGGTAAGCCCGACCCCAGCATTCTGCCTGATAGTCCGTTGGGGCGAATGCTGAGCCTCTGGGGGCAGAGAAATACCCAGGGATTGGAGAAGACAAAAATGATTTGATTCTGTTATATTGAGTTTTAATACATGTAAAAGATGTTGCATTTATTGAAGTAAGAATGGAACGAATGTGATTTGTGTGTAAAAACCGGTTTGGAATGAAAGAGGAAGTTTATATTTGTGATAATTATTTTGTTTATTGTATAAGAGTAAGTAAGTAAGTTTTATTAAAATCAAAAATGTTCACTGTAGGTAGGTGTATGTTCCTTTAAATAAATCAGGTCATGGTGAAAGGCGCCGAACAGCTGTAAGATAACGATTAATGTTTGTATCCTCGTAAGAAGGGGAAGTTGTGAAACCAGCTTTTGGTTTTTCTGATACTTTTAGATTTCTAGTCAGTAAAGATAATTTGGAAAATTGTTACTAGTGCTAGGAATTGGACATTTAAAATAGTGGTGAATATGGATTGAAATAATTGGAAATAAGTTTATTGGTAAACATTCAAGTTTAGAAAGAAAGGAGAGAGAGGCAGTTAGAAGATAACAGAAGTAGAAAAACGACAGGCGTGAAAGTAATAAAGCAGGAGGAGTCAGTGGAAGATTTTTGCAAGGAGGCTAGAATATTTGAGAAGCAAGAAATTGAGTTTAGAATTAGAAAGAAGGCATACCAGAAAGGATTAAAGTTGGAAGCATTGGGATAAAGTGATGAGACTGCTTTAAAGAGAAAAGGGAAGGACAGACACGGATTATCCCTTGGGGCACCCATAAACTGAAAGGGCTAAAAAATACCTCACCCTATATCCCTGATGGGGGAGGAAATGGATTAGGGCTTTGGAGGAGGAGAACGTGGGACGATTATTGATCATGGAAGATTTGAAGGCACTGTTGGTAAAAGTGATAGGAACCACTAAAGTGACAGAACTGAAGATGGATGGTATAAACTGATACGAACAATGTAACAAGCAATGGCATACTGTTTGACACAGTCAGGCAGAGGGTATGGCAGACCCTCAGACAATGTTACCCACTTAAGAGGAACCCCAAGGAACAAGGGGAGATACAGAAGGAAAGGCAAATAGCCTATCTGGAAAACCAGCAGAAAAGGTGGAGAGTTGATTGATGAACATTATATTATGAACTACTGTGGTGGATGTCATTCTTCTTAAAGTCAAGCAGATTCAGCGAACAGTTGGTCTCTGTGGTCGAGAAATATCGCAAAGATAGGAAAAAGACTTGCAAACCAGCAGGAGCAGTTGTTGTCAATAAACAATGGACCTAAGTGAGTCCTATGACGGAACCAAGCAGGGCCAGAGAATTACATGCCAATAATGAATGTCTTTGGGGTACGTTTCCTCAAAAAGTCCTATCAGGAGTGAAATTAATCTGGATATAAGCCCTAACAGGACTGGGGTCCCCAAGAGAGAAAGGGATTTAAAGGAGGATTTGTTGGTATTGTTCCATAAGTAACAAGCGATGTAAGAGAGAGAGATTTTAAAAAAAAAAACTTCAGAATGTAGGACAGAGTATGTAACCTCGGGAAAAGGCAAGATATAGTTCAGACTAGATTAGGTATGCCCTGTAGTGTCGTTTATGATGAATAAGGTAATTAAGAGGTTTGGTAGACCTACAGAAATCAGCTTTGACAACGGATTGTTTTTATTTAGGGAGTAGCTAAGTTGGCGATAGAGACCCTTAGAGTAAAATACACATTTGGGTATGTAACACCTGCAGTCACAGGCATGGTGGAAAGAATAAATGGAACATTGAAGGTTAATATAAATAAGATTTGTTTAATTACAAAGTTGAATTGGATCGATGCCCTGCCATTGGCACTGAAGAGATGTTGCATGCAAACTAACCAAGCAGGTAGCACAATGGAGAGGTCCCTACAAAGAGACAGAGTTTGGAACAGTTAAAGATAGAATTTTAAAAGTATATGAAACAGTTAATTATGATATACAAGTCTATTTATGAACAGGAAAAGTAAAAGCTGTTGGAGGTGGACCAGGAGGAAGGACCCTTTAAACCTGAAGACAAGGTGTATGTATGAGTTTTCTAAACTACCGACCGATGTTCAGGTAGAAGGTTGATATACCTGGTACCAATTCAATAATTACATGAGGGCTGTCCCGCATGTACGAATAGATAATAGCCCTGAGGTAATTGAACAGGAGGACAAGAGATGTGAGAAAAGAGTAGAGTTTGAACAAGAACGTTGTTTGACATCAGTGGTGGGCAAAATAATGGAAAGGATACTTAAGACAATATATAAGAATAGGGTAGGATTAGGAAGAATTAGCATGGATTTGTGATTGTGATGTTTGACTAATCTTGAATTTTTTGAAAAGGTTATTAGGGAAATTGATGAGGGTAAAGTGATGGATGTTGACTAGATGAACTTCAGTAAGGCCTTTGACAAGGTTCAATAAGGAAATAAGGTTGGTTAAGAAGGGTTAGTAAGGAATAGCAAGATGGATTAAAAAGTGGCTGTATGGGAGATGTCAGAGAGCAATGGTGGATGGATGTTTGTCAGGTTGGAGGTAAGTGACTAGAAGGGTACCTCGGGATGTGTGTTGGGTCCACTGTTGTTTGTCATGTGAATCAATAATCTGGATGTTGGTGTGGTAAAATAGATTAATAAGTATGTAGATGATACTAAGATAGGTGGTGTTGTGAATAATGAAGTAGATTTAAAAGTGTACAGAGAGATTTAGGTCATTTGGAAGAATGGGTTGAAACATGACAGATGGGTTTAATGTTGATAAGTATGAGATGATACATCTTGGCAGGACAAATCAAAATTGAATGTACATGGTAAATGATTGTGAATTAAGGAATGAAGTTGAACAGGCGGATCTAGGAATAACTGTGCATGGTTCCCTGAAGGTGGAATTTCATGAAGATAGGATGGTAAAGAAAGCTTTTGGTGTGTTGGCCTTTATAAATCAGAGCATTGTGTATAGAAGTTGGGTTGTAATGTTAAATTGTACAAGGTATTGGTGAGGTCAATTGTGGAGTATGGTGTATAATTTTGGTGCACATAATTATAGGAAAAGGTCAACAAAATAGAGAGAGAGTACAGAGGAGATCAATTAGAATGTTGACTGGGTTTCAGCAACTAAGACACAGAGAAAGGTTGAACAAGTTAGGTCTTTATTATTTAGGAACGATAGAAGGGGTCCCAACAAATACAAGGGAATGATGTATTCCTAAGGAACTATTTACTGGCAGTATCTCGTTCTATTACAGAATTAAGAACCAAGGGGCTGCTGGCACAGAGTCCCCATCTCGACTTCCAATCCATTCTGTGAAAGCGGGGGACTGGGATCTTGTAACATCATGGAAGGAAGAAAAGCTGCAACCTAAGTGGACTGGACCCTACCTGGTGTTACTGACCACGGAGACAGCAGTACGAACAAAAGAAAAAGGGTGGACACACGCAAGCCGATTTAAGGGTCCTGTGGAGGCCCCACCAAACAATATCAGCCCGTGGACTGTGCGCAAAGGAGAGGAACCATTGACTTTAATATTTAACAAGAACCCGCGGGAAAAATGAAGATTTCGTGTTGATGGGTCGTGTGTTGGGTGGTTACCCAACTATGTAAGCATACAGAGTGTTCAAATGCAGGAAAGTGGAAGGATGTGCAGATAGAACAGGGAGAATGAGCTTAAGGATTTGAAGATAATGATAGTAGCAGGAGAAACAGAATTAAGGCAATTATATGAGGAGGGAATACCTACAGGAGGAAAGGGAGCCAACACCTGGCTTGCCTGGATGATGTACACGGCCAGGAGTATGCAACACACCAATTGCTACGCCTGTGCCGGAGCTAAGCCTCAGCTGGTTCCAGAACCATTTCCCTTGAATTGGGATAGGACACCTGGGGCTATGCCATGTATACTACAGCTATTCACGAATCCCATCCTACCAAAGGATGCGACCTGCCAGAGTTATCATTACCTATTCCCGGCTAGCAACAACAATACAAAGGGCCGAAGGACAGACCCACGACCTCCTCCATTTAGAACTCCCCTTGGGGAGGAGGGATTTGAGTGCTATACCAGATATAACCCAGATGGACAGGAAATGGGGAAGGTGCTGAACTGCAATCAGACGTATAACATAACGGCTGAGGAACAGGGGCCACTGTTCAAAAGCTCCTGGCTGAGAAAGCAGATAGTCAGTAGAGCCGATATCTGGTCGTGGTGCGGGGAGAATACCCTGTGGCCCCGGTTACCAGGGTCATGGACGGGAACCTGTACCCTCACACAACTGATGATGCCCTTCACCATAGCAGTAGAACATATTGTAGAACTCAATGAAGGAAGCCGACGACAGAAGAGAGGGGTGAGAGGATCATTCGACACACACATATATATAGATGCGATAGGGGTGCCAAGAGGGGTACCCGATGAATTCAAAGCCAGAAACCAGATAGCTGCGGGCCTTGAGTCCATACTCTTCTGGTGGTCCACACTTAATAAAAATGTGGACTGGATCAACTACCTATACTACAATCAACAACGCTTTATAAATTACACTCGAGATGCAGTTGAAGGATTAGCGGAACAACTGACAGATACCAGCCTAATGGCCTGGCAAAATCGCATGGCCTTAGACATGCTACTGGCTGAGAAGGGAGGGGTGTGTGTAATGTTTGGGGAACAATGTTGCACCTTCATCCCCAACAACACTGCTCCTGATGGGTCAGTGTCGAGAGCCCTAGCAGGTCTCACCTCCCTGTCTATCGAATTTAAAACACAGTATGACCAGCGAGAGGAAGATAAGGAGGCGAAGATTCTGCTGCTAGCATTAGAGAACGGGCAGATAGTCTAAATCAAAGGTTGCGTAGCAAAAGAAAAAGTGTGGATTGTGAGGAATGGGTTAATAGGTATAGTTGATTTAGACAAGAACCCATTGTCTAGTAGGGAGTATAGTAGGGAGTATAGAACGGAGAATAAGGGGAGTAAAGGACGAGTACAAATGGTGTCTTTTCAAGGATGAGAACAGAGAAGATAGCAACAGCCCAGCATAGAACTAGGGTAAAGGTCAGAAGAAACACTCAGTGCGCATGGGCAATTAACTTACATGAATATGTACACACACCCTCTATGACAAGATGTCTCATTTAAATGCACATGCGATGCATGATATGGGAGGTGTCTATGACGTCGGGTGGACGTTCCAGGACGTTCTCGTGGGAATGTGGGCTTTATGTTATGATTGGAAGAAGCACAATGGGGAGGGATGAGGGTGTGACAATGATACCCATTAAATGTATAAAGATGGAAGTCATCCCGATCCTCGGTGTGTCTTGACAGGGGAGACACCCAACTCTGCAGACTTGCTAATAAATAAACTTGTTTCTCTACATTCTCTACGCATCGTGAGTGTTCTTTCACAACTTGCGCCTGACAGGGAGTTAAGGCAAAAAAAACAAATTAGCTATTTTACTGAATGGCAGACTCACATGGCCTACTCCTGTTCCAATTTCTCATGATCTTATTTACCCCCCTTACACTTTTTGGAGTAGTGAAAGTGTAATTTACTTAAGACATTGAGTGATAAATTCAATAGTTTTGATACTTTTTCAAAGCTGGTCATACGAGGTGTTTAATCACAAGGACAAAATCAATCACTACTTGATACTAAACTAGCAAATTCTCAAATAACATTTGCAATTAAAGTTCAAAAGTCCTTTTATTATGCAGGAACAGAAGCAAAAATGTCTATTTGTATAATTCATCAAATAAAAACACATCGACAAGACATTTGGTCAAAGCGTATAGTTGGGGATAGAAATAGCCCTACAGTGTCTGTCTGGCCATGAGCCAGGAACACTTGATATTGGTTATTTTTAAACAGATGATGTCTAAAGCTAGATTTAATATAAAACAATTATCCTTATAGGAAGCACAGTAAAATGAAAATGTATTCAGAATAATACACTAACATAATAATCAAACTGACTACTACTAAGAAATCACTTCATACCTCATATATATTCCTTTCTGTGAGAAGAATATCATTTTGATATCGTACAAAAAACAAACATAGACCGTCAATGGATACATCCGATAATTTCCCCTGAAATAATCGCATCATTTTTGTCCCTTTAGCAACTCCAGCAATAATTCGGCCAGTTTCTAAAAATAATTAATTTGTCAAAACATTAATCAGTTATCATCTACATGCTTAGGTAAATATACTTGTAGGATCAATTATTCAATAATGTCATTTTCTTCAAATGCTACACTGTAAAGTTCTATTTCCCTTGTATGGGAAACAAAGCAGAAAATGTGTAATGTCAGATCAAGTCAGCCTTCACTGCCCCACATCTCCCTAAACCCAACTAACATGAGGCATAACTAAATTTAGTATAACAGGTTATCAACATCCTTGAAATAAAACCAGAAAATGTTGGAATGCATAGCAGATCAAACAACATTTACAAAAAGAGAAATAGAGGTAACATTTCAGGTCCAAACGCATAATCAGAACTGAAAAGACATAAAACAAGTTAGTTTTGTGTGTAAATGTTGACACAGAATGGTGATTATCTGAAACAATGTTAGAGGAGGTGGCAAAAGCAGATACAATTACAATGTTTAAAAGGCATGTGGACAGGTGTTTAATAGGAAAGGCATTGAGGGATACAGGCCTAATGCAGGCAAATGGGATTAGAATAGACCGACATCATGCTTAGCATAAACAAGTTGAGCAAAATTTACTCGTTTTTGTGTTGTCTGATACCAGAATTCTATGAATATTTACAATAAAGGAAATAAAGGGGCTGTCCCACTGCGGCGACCTAATCCGCGAGTTAAGAAGAGTGTCTTCGACCTTCAAGCTCGAGGGCCCTCGCCTGGAAAACCTCGAGCTGGATTGACCATCCGCGTTGAAACCGCGAGCTGGATCGACCAACCGCACACACACACACAAACACATCGCAAAGGCAGGGGCCAGGGAAAGCGGGGGAGCGCTATCTGAAATTCACACCCGCGATGAAGAAGAAGGTAAAAGATGGCTGCACAGTGTATGGTAAGTCCTTTAGAGAGCACGGGGGGGGCGGGGTGGGGAGAGAGAAGGGGAGGGAACGGGAGAGAAGGGGGGGAGAAGGAGTGGAGCCACTTTTAAGAAGTTTAATAAAGTTTAGCGGGCATTTTACCTACCGGTCGGTTTTCCTTGGTCCTGAAAACTCAAATGAGCCAATCAAAATGCCCGGTCAGCGAAGGAGATTGCCTACGGCTGCCCTCGACTGCCTGTAACTAAATAGCGACCCCACTCCACTGCACTACGAGTTAAAAAGAACCATGCCGACCAAATTTTACTTGCGGAAAGTTTTTCAACATGCTGAAAATTTTTCCACGACCTAGCTGAGGCCACGAGCTTGAAGGAGAGTTCCAGTGACCTCAAAGGACCTCCTAGGACCACGTGTCAACCATGCTGCGAGCTTGAAGGTCGAAGACACTCTTCTAAACTCGCAGATTAGGTTGCCGCCGTGGGACAGTCCCTTAACTCTAATAAATTGAGTTAACGTAGATTAACTCTAATTATGCCAGAGATTCACCGCCCTCTGAGAAGGCATTTTTACTTTAAATAACAGCTCTTTGTAACAATGTTTCCACATCTCACTCTCCCACTGGTGGAAACATCTCAACATGCATGCACACACACACACACACATGGATACTCAAACAGGCACACGCACAGACACAGAGAGTGAGTGTGCGTGTGTGTGTGCGCGCACTTTGTTAAATAATTTAATTAAATGTTTTACCTTTTTTCAAAGAAGATCATACAAGGTGTTTCAACAAAAGCACAAAATCAATCAACGTTTGATAATAAACTAGCAAAATTATCCAAATAATCCCAAATAAAAAATGCAATTAAGGAAATACCAAAGTAGTCCAAATATGCAGGAACTGAGAAAAAAAAGGCCTCTTCGAATGATTCACCATACAAAAACATATCAATAAGAGATCCAGGTACATACCTAGGGAAGGAATATTCATTTACTGTCATTCTGGCCATGTTCTGGGAATACTTGATGTGGAATAGAAACATAGAAACATAGAAAATAGGTGCAGGAGTAGGCCATTCGAGCCTGCACCGCCATTCAATATGATCATGGCTGATCATCCAACTCAGTATCCTGTACCTGCCTTCTCTCCATACCCCACTGATCCCTTTAGCCACAACGGCCACATCTAACTCCCTCTTAAATATAGCCAATGAACTGGCCTCAACTACCTTCTGTGGCAGAGAATTCCACTGATTCACCACTCTCTGTGTGAAAAATGATTTTCTCATCTCGGTCCTAAAAGACTTCCCCCTTATCCTTAAACTGTGACTCCTTGTGCTGGACTTCCCCAACATCGGGAACAATCTTCCTGCATCTAGCCTGTCCAACCCTTTAAGAATCTTGTAAGTTTCTATAAGATCCCCCCTCAATCTTCTAAATTCTAGCGAGTACAAGCCGAGTCTATCCAGTCTTTCTTCATATTAAAGTCCTGACATCCCAGGAATCAGTCTGATGAACCTTCTCTGTACTCCCTCTATGGCAAGAATGTCTTTCCTCAGATTTGGAGACCAAAACTGTACGCAATACTCCAGGTGTGGTCTCACCAAGACCCTGTACAACTGCAGTAGAACCTCCCTGCTCCTAAAAGCGCTATATAAATAAAATGTATTATTATTATTATTATACTCGAATCCTTTTGTTATGAATGCTAATATACCATTCGCTTTCTTCACTGCCTGCTGCACCTGCATGCCTACTTTCAATGACTGGTGTACCATGACACCCAGGTCTCGTTGCATCTCCCCTTTTCCTAATCGGCCACCATTCAGATAATAGTCTACTTTCCTGTTTTTGCCACCAAAGTGGATAACCTCACATTTATCCACATTATACTGCATCTGCCATGCATTTGCCCACTCACCCAGCCTATCCAAGTCAACTTGCAGCCTCCTAGCATCCTCCTCACAGCTAACACTGCCCCCCAGCTTTGTGTCATCCGCAAACTTGGAGATGTTGCATTCAATTCCCTCGTCCAAATCATTAATATATATTGTAAATAGCTGGGGTCCCAGCACTGAGCCTTGCGGTACCCCACTAGTCACTGCCTGCCATTCTGAAAAGGACCCGTTTACTCCTACTCTTTGCTTCCTGTCTGCCAGCCAGTTCTCTATCCACATCAATACTGAACCCCCAATGCCATGTGCTTTAAGTTTGTATACTAATCTCTTATGTGGGACCTTGTCGAAAGCCTTCTGAAAGTCCACATATAACACATCCACTGGTTCTCCCTTATCCACTCTACTAGTTACATCCTCGAAAAATTCCACAAGATTCGTCAGACATGATTTACCTTTCGTAAATCCATGCTGACTTTGTCCAATGATTTCACCACTTTCCAAATGTGCTGCTATCCCATCTTTAATAACTGACTCTAGCAGTTTCCCCATTACCGATGTTAGACTAACTGGTCTGTAATTCCCCGTTTTCTCTCTCCCTCCTTTTAAAAAGTGGGGTTACATTAGCTACCCTCCAATCCTCAGGAACTACTCCAGAATAATTTAATAATTTATATAATTTATGTAAATTTATAATATAAATATTATATGTAGGAAGGAACTGCAGATGATGATTTAAACCAAAAAAAGACGCAAAAAGCTGGAGTAATTCATTAGGTCAGACAGCATCTCTGGAGAAAAGATGACGTTTCGGGTCGAGATATTCTTCAAACTCAAATATTATATACTTTAGTATATTAAACCAGGGCAGGATTTACACAGTAAACGGTAAAGCTGTTGAAAGCATTACAGAACATGGGAGATCTGGGGGTACAGTACATTGTTTCCTGAAAGTGCCAAGTCAGGTGACAAAGTTATGCCGAAGGCCTATGGCACGTTTGCCTTCATTGAGAAGGGTATTCAAAACAAAAATCAGGACATCATGGTGCAGCTGTGCAAGTCTTTCATGAAACCACACTTGAAGCACTGAGCACAGTGTTGGTCATCCAGCTGTAAGAAGCGTCACCTAGAATGTTACCTGGTCTTCTGGGCTTGAGTTGTAGGGAGAGGTTCGATAGGCTGCAACTTTTTCCTTTGGAACGCACCAGGCTGCGGGATGAGCACATTTGTGGTGTACAGGATTGTGAAGGGCGTAGATAAAGTGAACGCTCTTAAGGGCCTGTCCCACTTGGGCGTCATGCAGGTGGCGCGCGAAGATTTTGTGAATCCCAAAATCCTGGGGTGCCGCGTGCGACTGCATGTCACTGCCAAAACGCCTCACAACGCGCCATGCGAGCGTCGTGAGTCATGACGCGTAAATGTCACGTAAATGACGCCCAAGTGGGACAGGCCCTTTAGTCTTTTTTGTTTGGTAATACCCTTCAAGGACAAAAATCAGTCATCCTTTCCTAGTCTGACAGAAATGTGACATTTACTAATCAATATAGTTATAGTTATAATCCTTCTACTCATCAGTACATAAAACCTATACACGTATTGACTACTTCCTAGTGGACACAAAAGTAATACCCTTTACAACTAACCCTAAATACCATAATAGTGTCATTTCCGATCACTCTCCGCTAACCTTCTCCTTAAAACTAGAAGGAATGTATAATAAAAAATCGTTCTGGAGGTTCAATCCTCAAATACTAAATGGTTGTAAATATTTAAAACAACAGATGGAACTCTTTTTTGAGACCAATGATACCCCAGACATCTCGCCCTCCCTATTATGGGAATCTTTTAAGGTTTTTATTAGAGGTTCTATCATTTCATACCAAGCTTACCAAAATAAAAAGAATAGGACAGAACAATTGCAACTAGAAGAACAGATTAGACAACTTGATTTAGAAAATGCGAAAGATCCAACTATAGATAAACACAACAAGATAGGAATATTGAAATTTAAACTAAACCAAATTTTATCAGATTTCAAATTACAAAACAGGAAAATTTCGAATTTGGCTACAAACCACACAAATTTTTAGCACGCCAGCTGAGAAAAGTTGAAAAGGACCAGACTATTCTAAAAATTAAATCAGATAAAGGTGAACTGTTAACTTCCCAAAGATATTAACTAAAGATTTGCCCAATTTTATCAAAATTCATACACATCCAAAACATCAACAGAAAGCAGAAAAATTACAAACTTTCTGGACAACTGTAAACTTCCAACAATTAACCCGCTGGACAAAGAGGAATTAGAAGCACAGATTTCAATTAAAGAAATAGAAGAGACAATCAATTCACTGAAGAACGGTAAAACACCAGGACCAGACGGGTTCAGTAACTAATTTTATAAAAGATTTCACGAGGTAATTTCCCCACGTTTACACAAGCTTAATACATATGCATTAAGTACAGACATTACCACAAACACTGGCTGAATCAACGATCACACTTATACCCAAAAAAGATAAAGATCTAGAAGACCCCGGTTCATACAGAGCAATTGCCCTGCTAAATACAGATCAGAAAATATTAGTGAAAACTTTGGCAAGAAGATTAAGTAAATACGTTAATATTAATACATTCGGATCAAACGGGGTTCATACCCAAGAGACATTCATTTAATAATTTGAGACGCCTTTTTAACATAATGTACTCATACAGAACTAAAGAAGACATCGATTATTTCATTAGATGCAGAAAATGCATTTGACCAAGTAGAATGGAAATACCTTTTCACAGTACTGCAAAAATTTCAGATGGGAGAGAATTTTATTTCATGGATAAAATTACTATATGATAGGCCGAGTGCCAGAATACTGACCAACCACATACTTTCTATGAAATTTGGTGGAGCGGCCAGCTGCGGGGACTGCCGGTGGAAACAACGCGGGTCTGTGGAGCGGCCAGCTGCGGGGACCGCCGGTGGAAACATCGCGGGTCTGTGGAGCGGCCAGCTGCGGGGACCGCCGGTGAAAACATCGCAGGTCTGTGGAGCGGCCAGCTGCGGGGACCGCCGGTGAAAACATCGCGGGTCTGTGGAGCGGCCAGCTGCGGGGACCGCCGATAGAAACATCGCGGGTCTGTGGAGCGGCCAGCTGCGGGCGGCGGCACTGACTTTAACATCGCGGAGCCTGGGATCTCTCGCCGAGATCGCCAGTATGTGCAGCTCCGTCCAGAGCGGCCTGTTGGCTTGGAAGCCGCGGTCTCCAGTAAGAAGGCGGCCGTTCCTGGCACCCCAAGCCGCTAAGAGGGTTCTCCCAACGCCGGAGTACCATCACCCGGCGAGAACGGCCAAGAACATCGGGCCTCCGTAGTGGCGAATGTGGAGGCCTCAATAGGCCCGACTATGGGTGGACATGGGGATGGGGACTGGACTTTGTGCCTTCCCCCACAGTGGGAACCATTGTGGGGGGATGTTTTTATGTTTAATGTTAAACTTCTTAATGCTATGTTGTATTTTTATTAGTGTGCTGCAAAGACATCAGAATTTCCCCTGAATAAGGGGATTAATAAAGTAAAAATCAAATCAAATCAAATCAAATTTCTGCTATCCAGGGGCAATAGACAGGGATGTGCATTATCACCCCTGTTATTTGCCCTTGCGATTGAACCCTTAGCGGACAGTATAAGTGTACATCCGAACATTCACGGCTATAATACTAAACACTCCAATAATAAAATATCATTATATGCAGATGATGCAGAATATATTAAATCTTATAGAGGAATTCGGTTCCTTCTCAGGATATAGAATAAACTGGAACAAAAGTGAAATTATGGCAATAAAACCTCAAGAGCCGACACCTTTTAAAATTCCCTTTCAGAATTGCTATAGAAAAATTTAAATATCTGGGTGTTCAAGTAACCAGAAAATATACTTCTTTATTCAATGCAAACTTCCCGCCTTTAGTTACTAAATTAAACGCACTTATTCAATTCTGGAAAACACTTCCGATGTCTCTAATAGGCAGAATAAATGCCATAAAAATGATTTTCCTCCCACAAATTCTCTATTTATTTATTTATTTATTTATTTATTTATTTTTTTATTTATTAGAAGTACATTACATTACAACCACATACATTAGTACTCGTCACTTATGTCTTCTTACAATCAATGTACTCCATTTGTTTTTTACACTAGAAAAGGAAAAGATTGAAAAAAAGAAGAAAGTGAAGGAAAAAGTGAGAGTGTAGAAAATGTGACAACAAAAAAGGACGAAGACCCTATAAGAACAAAATTAAAAACAAAAGAAAAAGAGTTAAGAAATAGACCCTAGAAAAGAAAGAGAAAGAGAAAGAGGAAAAAGAGAGAAACAAATATTTTTATGAGCATTACGCAAATGGGACATACCAACTCTTCAACTATCATCCCCCCTTACCTGACCTCAATTTTTTTTTTAAGGTACCTTTGCACCCTATATTTGTAATAATTCTATAAATGCAGACCACATCAGGTGGAAGTGATCTGGTTTACCTGCTAGGAGGAGTCTTATCTCTTCTAGGTGTAATGTTTCAAACATATTTGAAATCCACATGTTTATAGTTGGTATTGGAGCCTTCTTCCAAAATTTTAGAATTAGCTTTTTTCCAGTTATTAACCCATAGTCTATTAGTTTCTTTTGAAACACATTTAGTTCTGGACCATCTTCCGTTATTCCGAAGATAATCCATTCTGCTTTGGGTATCAGTCTTATTTTAAATAATTTTGTAAAGATTTCGAAAATTTCATTCCAAAATTTTTGAATTTTTGTACAGAAAACGAATGAGTGCGCTATAGTAGCTTCTTGGGATTGACATTTATCACAAATAGATGATACATTTGGGAAAATTTTATGAATTTTAGTTTTCGAATAATATAATCTATGTAAATTTTTTAATTGTATTAAAGTGTGTCTTACATTAATCGAACATTTATGCACGTTTAATAAGTGTTCATTCCAACTTTCCTTTGAAATTTTAATAGCTAACTCTTGTTCCCAGTCTCTTCTGATACCCTCCGTAGATGGTATTTGTACATTTAAGATAATATTATACAAATATGATATTAAGTTTGCTGATTCAGCTTTTATCTGCATTGCCTCATCCAATACATCTGCTGGGTTATTATAATGATATTTTGTATATTTTTTCAAATAGTCGCGTATTTCAAAATATTTAAAATATTGATTATTTCCGAGTTTATATTTTATTTGTAATTGTTGAAATGAAAGTAATTTTCCAGTTTCATACAAGTCACCGAGCGTTTTAATTCCTAGTCTATCCCAATGTGTAAAAGCTTTATCTATAATAGAGGGATTAAACGAAGGGTTATTAACTATAGGTAATAAAAGTGATAAATTTCTTAATTTTAAATTTTGTTTTATTTGTTTCCAAATTCGGATTGTACTATTTCTCTATTTATTTCAATCAATACCGATATACCTACCTAAATTTTTTGTTTTTAATCTTGATTCCCGGATTACAAACTTTATCTGGGATTCTAAAACACATAGAATTCATAAACGACATCTATGTAAACCCAAAGAAATGGGTGGATTGGCGCTCCCCAATTTCTTATACTATTATTGGGCAACGAATATTAAAAATGTAATTTACTGGCTGGATAACGCATGCCAACAGGTAGACTGGTTAATAATGGAGAGAGAGGATTGCTCGCCTTTTAATATAGGCGCGATTCTTCTCTCCCCAACATAGTTGAAGAACACAATATATGAGAAAAATCCGATTATTCACAGCACTTTACGAATCTGGAGACAAGTAAAATCAACTTAAACTAAGAAATTTATCTCTTCTTTCACCAATAGCTAATAACCCGTCGTTTAAGCCATCTATAATAGATAAAACGTTTACTTATTGGAAAAGACTAAGAATTAAAAAGCTTGGAGATCTGTACGAGATGGGAAATCTCCTGTCATTTCAGAAATTACAGTCGAAATACAGTCTGAAAGGTAATCAATATTTTAGATATCTTCAAATTCGTGATTATTTGAAAACATATACCCATGATTATCAAACTCTGCTGCCAGATATATTAGACGAAGATATGAATAGAAACTCAGAGTCAAACAATCTAACATCATACTTGTATAATACCCTTCTAAATATAGAAATTCCATCGTCAGACGCAATTAGAAGAGAATGGGAAGAGGAATTAGGCCTAAAAATTTCCAAAGACAGATGGGAAAAATATCTCTTATATATTCATAATTGTTCGATTAATGTTAGACACATTTTAATCTAACTCAAAATACTACACAGACTCTACTACTCATAGACTATACTGATTAAGATTTTTTCACAAGGAACCTCCTATTTGTGACAAATGTCTCCTTCAAGAAGCAACTATAACACATTCCTTTGCCTCTTGCATAAAACTACATAACTTTTGGAAAGGAATTTTTGAAATGTTCTCAAAAACATTAAAAACAAAACTGGACCCCCATACGGAACTGATTATTTTCGGAACAGCAGAAGCCTGCCCTGAGCTATCAATATTTCATAGACGTTTCCTTAATTATGGCCTGATAATGGCAAAAAAAATTATACTTACATTTTGGAAAAATACATTAAAATGTATTTTAATGTTATTTAAAAAAAAATTGTGATGAGGGGGAGGAGGAGGGTGGAGAGGAAGGGGGGAGAGGAAGGTGGGGAGAGAGGAGGGGGAGAGAGGAGAGGGGTGGAGAGAGGAAGGAGAGGATGGTGGAGAGAGGTGAAGGGGGGGTTGGAGCGGGCGTGCATGAGTCGAGCCGCGGGCTGTGAAGAGAGAAGGGCAGAGAGAGAGAGAGAGAGAGGGGAGATACAGAGAGACTGGTACACAAAAAAAAGCTTGAGAAACACAGCGGGTGCAGCAGCATCTATGGAGCGAAGGAAATAGGCAATGCTTTGTGCCAAAGCCCATCCTCAGATGGTGTTTCTTTCGAAACGTTGCCTATTTCCTTCGATCCATAGATGATGCTGCCCCCGCTGAGGTTATACTGCTTTTTTTGTGTACCTTCGATTTTCCAGCATGTGCAGTTCCATCTTAAAGACAGATAGACTGTTTGCGGGCTGTTTTCCATGCGCGTTTGCGGGAAGGGGGGGGGGCTGCGGCATCATACTCACACTAACCACCCCCCAAACACAGGCGGGGAGAGGAAGACGGGGTGGGGAGAGAAGAGGGGAGAGGGAGACGGGGTGGGGAGAGAAGAGGAGAGGGGGAGGGAGGGGAGAGGGGGAGGAGGAAAGGGGAGACATTGGTGATGGAGAAGAGAGCAGGGTGGGGGAGAGGGAGGGGGAGGAGAGTGGGGAGTGGTAGGAGAGCGGGGAGGGCAGGAAGGGGGGGAGGTGATGTTAGAGGTGGAGAGAGGGGATGAAGGGAAGGGGAGAGAGGAGTAGGTGGAAGAGAGGGGGAGAGAGAGGGAGGGGGGAGGGAGAGACAAAGAGTGGGGAGGGAGGGGGAGAGGGGTAGCAGGGAGTGGTGCGAGAGAGGGGAAGGGGATGGGGTGGGGATGGGGGTGAAGAGGGGTGTGGGAGGGTGGAGGGAGATGGGGTAGGGGAGAGAGGGGGAAGAGTGTGGAGGGAGGGGGAAGAGTGGGATGGGAGGGGTGGGGGAGAGAGGGATGGGGTGGGAGGAGGAGGAGAGGGAGAGGGAGATGGAGAGGGGGAGGAGAGAGGGGTGGGGGAGGGGAGGAGAGAGTGATGGGGAGGGGAGAGAGGTGTGAAGGAGGAGAGGAGGGAGATGGGGTAGGGGGTGGGGGAGAGGGAAGGGGGGTGGGGGAGAGAGGGATAGGGGTGGGGGTAGGGGAGGGAGGGGGAAGAGTGTGGAGCGAGAGGGAAGGGAGGGGGGAGAGAGAGGGGTGGGGGAGGGAGATGGGGAAGAGTGTTGAGGGTAGGGGGAGAGGGGTGGGGGAGAGAGACCCTACTCTTAAAATGTGGATTACAAACATGTCTGAGACGCTCCATCTTGAAAATATGAGACTTGTCTTAGCAGGAAAATTAGAGCAATTTTCAAAGACATGGATTCCTTTCATTGATTCATTACAAGGATAGTATGGTGCAACACGACTTCGGAATTAAACCGGTGATGGGTGGAGAGAGAAATGAAGCAGGTATATCAACACTTTTTTTTTTCCTTCCGTTTTTGTCTTTTTATTTCTTTACGTTTTTCCAACTTCTTTTACTTACTCACTCTTCGACTACACTCATTTGGTAGTTTAGGGGTTCTATTCTTACACATTCACTTTCTCTTTCATTTTCTTTCTTTCTTGCTCTTTCTCTCTTTTTCTATTTCATCTTTGCTAAAATTAAAATTGAAGCTGTACAATAAATGTATTATGTCATATGCCGCGGTTTATACTTTTGTACACTGCTTCTAATAACAATATTTTAAAAATATAGTTATAATGTCCATATCCCGTGAATTTGTTTTTTAAAAATATTTCTCACTTTCATTATAATCATCTGGTATATATACTACAGGTGACCCCTTGTTACAGGTGTTTGCATTCCAGGAAAATGGTCAGTATTGTAGTTTTCCACCAATGCAAAATTGTGTAATCTTCAAGAAATGAGAGTTGAAAATAAAATTTATTTGTTTACTTTTTCACATATTCTATGAATGAATTTTATTCATTCTCCGATATTTAGGTCATGATTTATGAATTCCTGAGGGATGAAATTCTGTTACTCAAACTGCTGTTACATGGTGGGGTATTGAAACCATAGTTATAACAGGACAGTCCATGAATCATATCTTGATAACATCACAAACAATACACATTTGAAATTATATCTAGGATAATGAAGTATTTGAAATTGTTTGTTATACATTGTGTGTATTTATAAATCTGTAAAAAAATTTACCTATTATCGGCGGATCTGCTTCTTGATAAAAGAATGCAAGTATTTGACTGCCTCCTTTTGAAAAGAAATCATCAAATGGTAGTAGCTGTCAACAGAAAGTGTTAATAGTTAACATTTTAGCTATGTTTCTTCCTTGAGTGCATTTAATGATAGGTCATGAACGAAAACCGAACTAAACAGTAATGATGCATATTTTCATGATCTTTATTATCGTTACTCTTTTGCATATTTCATTCATTTGTTCTATTTCTCTCTATATCCTCATCTATATCTCTTGTTTCCCTTTCCCCGACTCAGTCTGAAGAAGGGTCTCGACCCGAAACGTCAACTATTCCTTTTCTCTCGTGATGCTGCCTGGCCTGCTGAGTTACTCCAACTTTTTGTGTCTATCTTTGAGAATAACTATACATGGTCATTTTCAGGTTAGCAGGTTATTAATAACTAACACAAGATTCAATGCAGGGGTCAGCTATTCTTTAGACAGTCCTTCAGAATTGAGGATGACATGCTTCCAATCCAGTTTAATGTGTTCTAAGCTGACCTGGAAAAAAAAACAAAGTGGGAACTGCAGATAAATCCTGATGAGCGGGAAGGTAGGAAGTTTATGAAGTAGTTTTCTCATTTCTATGAGCTCTTCATGCAGGGTTCTCAATGTCATCCAAAATGCTCCTTCACCCTTTGAGTAGAACTTGGAGATTTTCAATTGTCAGTGAAAATGTTGCATTTTTTATTTCAAGATTTGAGCACATCTTTGAATCTTTTCCTTTGGCTACCCAGTGATACACAAATAGAATGTCTATTTCCAGAGTCACCAGAGTATGTGAATGACATGACATGAATTGCCCAATAGAGTCAACTGAGACCAATTAGGCCTCAGCGCTCGAGGTGTTGCAAGGGAGAGAACTCTGATATTGGGTCACTGCTCCTTCCAATAAATAATCATGATTTTTTTAAAGCTACTGTTACATCTATTATTGCCTCTAACTTACGAAAATATATAATTCACTTGTGGTGCTTTAGGTATTGGTTTGGAAATATTTTATTTATTTGTTTACAGGATATGAATGTCACTGGAGACTGGAGATGCAAAATCAGACAAGGAAGGAAGAGTAGTAGTGAAATGTAATACTATAAGAAATCCTTATCTGATTATCTTATCTTCCTTCCTTATCCGATTCCACAAGTATACCCCTTTGTCTCCATTTCACCTCTGGCCTTTGTTATTATCGCCACCATGTGCCAATCATGCTCCTCATATCAATCTACTTATCAGTTCTTGCTTCATTCAAACCTCATCTACTGCAATCGGTGATCCTGATGTAACCTCCTTTACATAAGCGAGACTAGGCAACTGTTTCATCCAATACTTGCACTCTGATCTCCAAGGCCTGCTGGATCGTTCAGTTGCTAACCATTTTAACTCCCCTTCACATTACCATACCAACCTTTTTGTTCTTGTCTTCCTCCATTGCCAAAGTGAGGCTATATGTATTTGAGGAATATTACTTCATATTCCGATTGCGTAACTGACAACCCGACACAATGAACATTAAATTCTCAAATTTCAAGTAAAACCCTCCCAACCCTCTCTCTCTCTCTCCTGTGTGCCCCCACCTCCACACTGCTGCTCATTCATTTCTCCCATTATCTCCCATCCTCGGTGTGAATTAAGTATCAAGTGTATCTGTAGATCGGCTATAGCATGCTAGCCAATCATAGTGCCTGTTAGTAGTAGCCCTGCCTAGTACATGCTTTATAATATCAAGAACTCGCCTACGTCAGCCAGTAGATGTAGCCGCTCTGACATGTAACATACTGCATACCTGAAGCTGTAAGTGTTTAATAAAGATATGTTGTATCCTTCTACGTGTATGAGTCCGGTAATTACATGGTGTCAGAAAGGTGACTAGGACTCACTCCGTTAGTTTACCGGGATTCTTTTATTTTAACAGTTTTACTTTTATCATTTTGCTCTCTTCGTTATGGCTAACTCCTGCCGCAGACCGAGCCCTTTGATCTTTGATTCAGACATCGCCGAGCGATGGCGTCTCTTCGAACGTGACTACTATATACGCATTGTTCATCGGAATGGCCCTGCTGACCTGAAAGCATCACTACTGCTCAATCTAGCGGGTCCAAAGGCAATGAATCGTGCCGACAACTTTGAATTTGCACCTGCTGTTTTGGATGACAACGGGCAGGTCCTAATCCCTGCCGAAACCTTAGATGACCCCGTGGTCCTACTCAGAAAATTCGGAGAGCAGTGTGACCTGCCGTCAAATCGCATAATCGAAAGAACAAAGTTCTATGCCCTTTTACAACAGGTCGATGAGCCTGTCGAAAGATTCATCAGTGATTTAAAACACATGGCTGCGCGCTGTCGTTTCGGTGAGTTGACAAATGAGCTTGTGAGAGGTAAACTTGTGGGGGGCATGATCGATAGAAAACTGAGGGCTGTGCTCCTTCGCAACACTGAAATAACTTTGGAACAAGCAATTCACTCGTGTAGAATTTCAGAAGTTACTGAACCACATGCTGATACTGTCTCTTTCAGCCCACAACAGCAACACAACGTCAATATTACTAACTACTCCTCCCGCGATGCCCCTAATGTGTCCAATGCGAGATGCCAGAATTGTAACTACTTTCACGCGAAGGGTCGCCTGTTTTGTGTAGCTTACGGAAAGACCTGCAACCATTGCAAAAAGCCAAATCACTTAGCGAAATGTTGTCGTTGCAGTGGGACTGCCAATGCTTCAAGGACAAACTTGCACCTGGTTCAACAAGAGCTCTCAGACGTCGATTCCCAAGAGCTCAAAACTTCCTCCCACGAGCTCCTTTCAGACACTGCTGATAATGGCTCTGCTATTCACTCCCACCTACCTTCTACTAACAAGCTGCTTGACCCTGAAGTAACGGTGTTCATAAATAACAGGCCCCTGCTCACCAAAGTGGATACAGGGGCAAAGGTCAACATCATTTCAATAAGGGAGTTTAACAAAATACGCAATGCCGAGCGAGTGCACAAGGACTCCTCCACGCTCCGGGCTTATGGGGGAGAGGTCTTACATCCACTGGGAAAAGCTGATTTAAAGTGCACAGTTGACGAACAGACGCGCACCTTGCAGTTCTATATTGTAAAATCAAACTCAAAGACTCTGCTCGGCATCAATGCATGCCACGACCTAGGCCTGGTGTATTTTGGACATGCGGTCCACAAACTATGCCTCACATATGAGCCGGCACCAGCAGCTGCTCTCCCTCTACAAAGACCTGTTTGATGATGAACTTGGCAAGCTGCCTGTTAAGCATCGAATCACCATGGACCCTACAGTCACACCTGCAGTTCACTTGCTGTTTGTTATCTATGAGTTCATAAATTCTAGGAGTAGCGTTAAGCCATTCGGCCCATCAATCATTCAATCATGATCTATCTTTACCTCTCAATCCCATTCTCCTGCCTTCTCCGCATAGCCCCTTTAATAATTTGGATAAGAACGTACATGGCATGATTAGCAGGTTTGGAGATGACACAATAGTGGGTGGTCTTGTAGATAGCGAAGATGGTTGTCAAAAATTGCAACACAATCTTGATTGGTTGGGCAGATGGGCTAAGGGATAGTTGATGAAATTTAATACAGGGAAATGTGAGGTGTTGCATTTTGGGAAGTCTAACATGGGCAGTATCTACACCAGGGGTTGGCAACCTAGGGCCCACAGGCCCGTAACCCAAAATCACCCGGCCCGCAGGCGTATTTTCTTTAGTCTGATGCGGTACTGCCGTCACTGGAAGACGTCGTTGTTGAGGATGGGGGAGTCCCAGCTGTAACTTGTTTCCCGCAGGTATGTCTGTGAGCAGGAGGGTGCCTCGGGCAGGCTGTCCCAGGACAAGGAGCCCGTGCTGCAGTTGATGGTGTCATTGGAGTTGAGCTCTCGTCATCCCCGTCAGACAGCTCGGCCTCCGCCTTGCCATTGCGACTGACCTCGCTGGGGGCGGTCCAGGCGGTGGGGGACGGGCGGGGGGGAGGGAGGGACCTGGTGGACGGGGATGGAGAGGGGAGGCAAGGAGGGTTGGGTCTCTGCCTCGTAGCCCAGCTGCCGGCCCAGCAAGCCCCGCTCAGACCGGTCGTTCATGTCCACCAAGCTGTCGCTGGGCAGCTCGATGGTGAGCAGCGGCAGGTGGGCAGCGCGATGCTGGTAGTCCCGGCACTCCGAGCAGGCAGCCGCCCTCCTGGCCCCTGCCTCCCCCGCCTCGCCCTCCCTCACTGGGGGCACCCAAGGCTCGGTGGATGGAGGCAGGGGAGGATGGCTTTGACCAGGCTCCCTCTCCCTCCTCTAAATACAGTGCCTTCGAAACAAAACTACGACTGTATTATTACCTCCATTTATTAACAATGGCGATAGATGTGGCCCGCCATCCGCTCACAGACATGTGTCCTGGCCGCGATGCAGAACAACGTTGCCGACCCCTGATCTACACAGTGAATGGTAGGGCTCCAGGGGATGTTGTAGAGCAGAGGGATCTAGGGGTGCAGGTTCATAGTTCGTTGAAAGTGCTGTCACAGGTAGATAGGGTGGTCAAAAAGGCTTTCGGCACATTGGCCTTCATCAGTCAGAGTATTGAATACAGAAGTTGGGAGGTCATGTTGCAGTTTTTTTAATATATATATTTTATTGGAAGCAATTGTACAAAAAAATTGAGTTCTACAACTCTAGCACAGCTTCAATTTTAACATTTTTCAAACAGAACATTAAGTTGAAAAGAGAAGAAAGAGAAGAGAAAGAAAAGAGAAAAAGGAAAGAAGAAAAAATAAGAGATATGTCTGTCGACCCACCCATGTGCCCGCTCACCCAGCCCTACAATCAAGAAATTCAATAAAAGGAGACGATATTTTTAAAAATTGTTCCGGTTTATCATTCAAGACAAACCTAATTCTTTCTAGATGTAGTGTATCCGTCATTTCAGTAATCCACATCTTCACTTAGGGGACTGCTGTCTTTTTCCAGAATTTTTGCTGATATTAGACCGTAATCGAGAAAGCGCCTTTGAGAAACCGTTAGGTTGCTACATGCCTCTGATATTCCCAGTATTATCAATTTTTGGTCTGGCTCTAATGGAGTTTTCAGTGTTTTGGAGGTGACGCTGAATACTTCCGTCCAAAAACTTTCTTCTTGAGACTGACATTTATCGCAAAGAAGGGAAACACTGGGGAAAATCTTGCTCAATTTGGTCTTTGAGTAATATAGCCTGTGCAGCACTTTAAACTGTATCAGGCAGTGTCTGGCATTTAAGGAGCAATAGTGTATTGTCGGCTTTCGTCCCATATATCCTTGGAGATTTGTTGACCCATCTCATCCTCCCATGAACGCCTATAAACCTCAGATGATGGGGTGTTGATGTTGTGGAGGGAATTGTAAATGTGGGATATCAACTTCTCTGTATCTGCATGTCTATTCAAACACTCATCGAGTTTGTCTGGACATGCAGAGGAGCAGTCTTGCCTGTATGTTCTCACGTAGTCCCTAACCTGGAGGTACCTGAAAAAATTATTAATGTTCAGATCATATTTCTCCTGCAATTCTTGAAAGGATGAAAGAGCCAGAAAATTATGGTTATAATATTTGTTGCCCAATAGGAAAGGAGGAAATTGGGTAAGGCTAATCCTCCATTCTCTTTAGATTTGTGTACTCAGTGGCTTTTATTGTCCCAAATGAAATTAGTGACAATGGAATCAATTTTTTTGAAGAAAGTTTTGGGAAGATATATCGGTATTGTCTGGAATAGATATAAAAGCTGCGGGAGAAAGATAATCTTTACGGTATTTAGTCTGCCGAGGAGGGAAATATGTAATGTTTTCCAAAATTGAATATACGTATGAAGTTTAGTAATTAATGGAGGGAAATTTGTTTTAAACAGAAGGGAATATTTTCTGGTAACGTGAACTCCGAGGTATCTGAATTTTTCAGTAACAATTCTAAAGAGAAACTGTTGGAGCTGGGTGACGTCTTGTTCTTTTATCGGCATAATTTCGCTTTTGTTCCAATTGATTCTGTAGCCAGAAAAGGAACCAAATTGATCTAGTGGTTAGTAAATTTGGGATACTGATTCGGGGGTTAGTAATGTATAAAAGTACATCATCTGCATATAGGGAAATGTTGTTAATAGTGTGTTTACTATTGTATCCATATATGCCTGGGTGGGACCTAATACTCACGGCAAGAGGTTCTATGGCTAATGCAAATAGCATTGGAGAGAGAGCGCATCCTTGTCTATTGCCCCTGAATAAGTAAAATGTAGGTGAAAGCATTTGATTTGTTAGTATTCTGGCAGTCGGATAAGTATATAGAAGCTTCACCCATGAGATGAAGTTTTTGCCCAATTGGAATTTTTCCAACGCTGTGAAAAGATAAGGCCATTAAACTTGGTCGAAAGCTTTTTCCGCATCCAGTGAGATGATTGCTAGGTCTTCGTTTGATATTCTCTGCGAATAAATTATATTAAACAAGCGTCTCAGATTTTAAAAAATGAGTGTTGTTTAGGTATGAACCCGATTTGATCTGGGTGTACAAGTTTGCCAATGACTAGGTTGAGTCTACGAGCCAAGGTCTTGGCTAGAATCTTCTGGTCAGTATTTAAAAGGGCAATTGCTCTATAAGATCCCGGCTCTTCAAGGTTCTTATCTTTTTTGGGAATTAACGTAATAATTGATTCCGCTAGAGTCTGCGGTAAATTCTGCTCTTTGAATGCTTGGATATAGAGGCTTTGTAGAAGTGGGGAAATTATGTTGTTACATTTTTTGTAAGATTCGTTATTGTGCCCGTCTGGGCCAGGAGTTTTTCCATTTTTCAGTGATTTAATGGTCTCTGAAATGTCCTTTATTGTTATCTCTGCACCTAATTCCTCATGTTCCGTCTCACTGAGGGATGGGAGATTGCACTTATCAAGAAAGATCTTCATCTTCGCTGAATCGGCTGATGTTTGTGATGAGTATAGGGTTTGATAAAATTGTTGAAATCTTTCATTGATATCTTTTGGCAGTGAGAGCAGTTCACCTTTTTCTGATCTGATTTTATGTACGGTACGGTCATTCTCTAATTTACGAAGTTTATGCGGTTTATCGCCGAATTCAAAGTGTTTTTGTTTGGTGTATTGATTCTTGCCGAGAGTATCTGGTTTAGTTTGAATTTGAGCACAGCTATCTTGTTGTGTTTTATTATGGACGGGTCAGCCGCATTTTCTAAGTCTAATAGTTTTATTTGTTTTTCTAACTCCAATTGTTCTGCCCTATTTCTGTTATTCTGAGAGGCTTGGTATGAAATGATGCTGCCTCCAAGGTAGGCTTTAAAAGTTTCCCAAAGCAAAGATGGAGGGATACCAGGAGTATCATTTATCTCAAAGAAGATTTCCATCTGTACCTTCAGGTAGTCACAACACCTAGCCTCTGTAAGTATTTGTGGGTTAGATCTCCAGCACGGCTGTCTATTTGCCATTCCTTCCAGTTTTACAGAAAATGTAAGAGGGCCATTATCTGAAATAATGATATTGTGATATTTTGGGTTGTAGGTGTATGGCAGAAGTTTGGAGTCAACCAGGAAATAATCTATTCTTGTATGTACTTTATGGACACCTGAGTAGAAGGAATATTCTCTTCCTGAAGGATTGGCAATCCTCCAAAAGTCCTTTATATTTGTGTTGTTTATATAGGTATTCAGAAGTTCACTGGACTTGGATGAGATTATTCTTTGAAATGAAGATCTATCTAGGTATTGGTCTAATACACAGTTAAGTTCCCCCCCCGATTATCAAATTGGACTGGAACATATCTGGTATTAAATTGAATATTTTATTGAAAAATTGGGAGTTATCAAAATTTGGAGAATATATATTCACCAACGTCAATGAGGTTGAGTACATTTCTCCGGATACTATAATGTACCTACCTTCCTTATCAGCTATTGTGGACTTATGTTTGAATGGAATACCTTTACGGATTAAAATTGCAGTTCCCCTGGCTTTAGAGGAAAAGGTGGAGTGATACAACTATCCAATCCACCTACCCCTCAGACCTGTTATGTGATTCATTCTTGAGGTGAGTCTCCTGAAGGAATATTATGTCATTGTTAAGAGATTTTAAGTGGGCTAGTATTTTACCCCTTTTTATTGGTTTATTTGCGCCCCTGACGTTCCAACTATAAAACGTGATTCCTTTCCCTCCCCCCCCCCTGTTTTGCTTGCTACATCATCTTGCATATCTAAGATTATATGATCTCTGCTGAATTAAATGGTCCAACACAATGATTAAAGTATTTCTTTCAAATGTAGGCTGAGTGAGCCCCTCGCCCTTTACCCCTACTCCCCCAGAGATAACTCCAAGAAAGGTGTACTTTAGTACAACATATTAAGATACTTATTACAAGGTTAAGAAAAAGAAAAGAGAAACAAAAGAAAAAACAACATATGAAGATGTTGCTAACGAGTACCACACATCGGTGGTTGAATTCAAGTAACCTTCCTTACAATACACTTTAAATACTATCATTATTATAAGATTATAAGATAGTCCCGCACCTTTAACGTGTTAAGAAACTAAACAGAACAAAACGTGAAGATTTTTTTTTAGAGGCTCAGCATTCCCCTCTAGTTAAGGATCTATACAAAGGTATGAGTAAGTAGCTGAGTGTTGATTTAACTGACATACGTCGCGTAGTAGTTAACTTTCAGTCGATACTGTTTCTGCCATATTGCCAAGTCGCGAGTCCGTAATAGCCTGTAATTTATAAACTCTATGGACAAGTACTTATCCCCTGTCAGCTCCGGCAATGTACTGGACAAACAGTAATGTCTTGTTCGGATCAGTAAAGAAGGATTCGACACCTTTATGTGTGACACGGAGCTTGGAAGGATATAATAATCCAAATCGAACTCCTGGTAAGTCCCTCAGAATGCCTCTTGACTTGGAAAAGAGTGCTCTTTGTCTAACGACTTCAGGGGGAAAGTCTCTGAAAATTCGTATCTGTTGTCCTTGGTATGTTAAATTCCTGTCCTTGGCCACTTTACGAAGTATTTCCTCCAGGACATGGCAGTGATGCACCCGCAGGATCAAATGTCTCGGTGGGGCATTGTCGTCCGGCCGGGTTCTCAGAGCTCTGTGTGCCCGGTCTAGCATGGGTATTTCATCCAAAGCGAGTGCATCTTTAAGTAGTTGAGCTATAAAATCGTGGACATTTTGACCGTGTTCTTTACCTTCTTTCACTCCGACAATCCATAAGTTCTGACGCTTGGAACGCCCCTCCAGATCTAGACATTTTTCTGTTAATTTTGATACCAAGCCGGAGATGCGCTCCACTTCAGCTTTCAGCTTGTCTGTAACATCGGAGTTTGTTGCCGCCACTATTTCCAGCTCCCGGATAGTCTCGCTGTGTGTAAGTGAAGTAGCCTGAATAGATTCCAGCTTGTGGCCGATGTCGGTTTCCAGCCTTTGAATTTCCCCTCTCAGGTTAGTATTTACCTCCTCAATACGAGAGTCTATCTTGTCGCAGATCTCTTGTTTTACTAGCGAGAGTTCCCGACGCAGAAGCGTTCCAATGTCTTGCAAGGCCGGCGTTTGAATTGCCGTCTCTTCTCGGGACTGTTCTTCAGGTGAGGTTGGGGCTTCTGCACGGCCTTCCTCTTCGTTTTTTTTCCGGCCGTTTGGGTGACATGTTCGGGAGTCGCGTAATTATGCGGTCTGCTTACCGGTCTGCTGAGCCTCTGCCGGTGAGTATGTAGTTTAACGAGCCGTTTCATTCTTTTTTTATAGAGTAATTTAGTCGACACAGTGCGGAGCTGTTTGCACGTGTGTCCTATCCCTCTGTAGCGCCACCGGAAGTCTCCTGTTGCAGTTATATAAGACATTGATGAGGCCACATTTAAAGTATTGTGTTCAGTTTTGGGCAC
>JAXLNO010003030.1:0-78929 GCA_038087875.1 Malacoraja senta
CTCCTTATTCTTAAACTGTGGCCCCTGTTTCTGGACTCCCCCAACATCGGGAACATGTTTCCTGCCTCTAGCATGTCCAAACCCTTAACAATCTGATATGTTTCAATGAGATACCCTCTCATCCTTCTAAACTCCAGAATGTACAAATCCAGCCGTTCCATTCTCTCAGCATATGACAGTCCCGCCATCCCGTGAATTAACCTTGTAAACCTACGCTGCACTCCCTCAATAGCAAGAATGTCCTTTCTCAAATTAGGGGACCAAAACTGCACACAATACTCCAGGTGTGGTCTCACTAGGGCTCTGTACAACTGCAGAAGGACTTCTTTGCTCCGATATTCGATCCCTCTTGTTATAAAGGCCAACATGCCATTCGCTTTCTTCACTGCCTGCTGTACCTGCATGCTTACTTTCATAGACTGATGTACAAGGACCCCCAGATCCCATTGTACTTCCTCTTTTCCCAACTTGACCCCATTTAGATAGTAATCTGCCTTGCTGTTTTTGCTACCAAAGTGGATAACCTCACATTTATCCGCATTAAACTTCATCTGCCATGCATCTGCCCACTCCCCTAACCTGTCCAGGTCACCCTGCACTCTCACAGCATCCTCCTCATAGTTCACACTGCCACCCAGCTTTGTGTCATCTGCGAATTTGCTAATGTTACGTTGAATCCCTTCATCCAAATTATTGATGTATATTGTAAATAGCTGTGGTCCCAGCACTGAGCCTTGCGGTACCACACTAGTCACTGTCTTCCATTCTGAAAGGGACACGTTGTTTCCTGTCTGCCAACCACTTCTCTATCCATGTCAGCACTCTACCCCAAATACCATGTGCCCTAATCTTGCCCACTAATCTCCTATGTGGGACCTTATCAAATGCTTTCTGAAAGTCCAGGTACACTACATCCACTGGCTCTCCCTTGTCCATTTTCCTAGTTACATCTTCAAAAAATTCCAGAAGATTAGTCAAGCATGATTACCCCTTCGTAAATCCATGCTGACTCAGACCGATCCTGTTACTGCTATCCAAATGTTCGGCTATCTCATCTTTTATAATTGACTCCAGCATCTTCCCCACCACCGATGTCAGGCTAACTGGTCTATAATTCCCTGTTTTCTCTCTCCCGCCTTTCTTAAAAAGTGAGATAACATTAGCTACCCTCCAATCCACAGGAACTGATCCTGAGTCTATAGAACATTGGAAAATTATCACCAATGCATCCACGATTTCTAGAGCCACTTCCTTAAGTACCCTGGGATGCAGACCATCAGACCATGGGGATTTATCAGCCTTCAGTCATCAGTCTATCCAACCCCAGATCCTCTGGCCACTACTATATCAGGAAGATTGTTTGTGTCCTCCTTAGTGAAGACAGATCCAAAGTACCTGTTCAACATCTGCCATTTCCTTGTTCCCCATAAAAAATTCGCCTTTTTCAGTCTTCAACGGTCCAACTTTGGTCTTAACAATTTTTTTCCTCTTCACATACCTAAAGAAGCTTTTACTATTCTGCTTTATATTCTTGGCTAGCTTACTTTCGTACCTCATCTTTTCTACCTGCATTGTCTTTTTGGCTATCTTCTGTTGTTCTTTAAACATTACCCAATCCTCTTGCTTCCCACTCATCTTTGCTATGTTGTACTTCTTCGTTATAATTTTTGTACTTCCGTGACGTCACTTGTCAGCCATGGTAGTCCCTTTCTCCCCTTGGAATCTTTCTTCCTCCTAGGAATGAACTGATCCTGCACCCTCTGTATTATTCCTAGAAATACCTTCCATTTTTGTTCCACTGTCATCACTGCTAGTGTATCTTTCCAGTCAACTTTGGCCAGCTCCTCCCTCATGGCCCCATAGTCCCCTTTATTCAACTGCAACACTGACACCTCCAATCTACCCTTCTCCCTCTCCAATCGTAGATTAAAGCTGACCATGTTATGGTCACTGCCTCCTAGTGGCTCATTAACCTCGAGGTCCTTTATCAAATCCGGTTCATTACATAACACAAAATCCAGAATTGCCTTCTCCCTGGTAGGCTCCAATACAAGCTGATCTAAGAATCCATCACAAAGGCACTCTACAAAGTCCCTTTCTTGGGGTCCAGTACCAACCTGATTTTCCCAGTCTACCTGCATGTTGAAATCTCCCATAACAACCACAGCATTACTTTTGCTACATGCCAATTTTAACTCCTGATTCAACTTGCGCCCTATGTCCAGGCTACTGTTTGGGGGCCTGTAGATTAGTCCCATTAGGGTATTTTTTACCCTTACAATTCCTTAGTTCTATCCATACTGACTCCACATCTCCTATTTCAATGTCACACCTTGCAAGGGACTGAATTTCATTCCTCACCAACAGGGCAACCCCACCCCCTCTGCCCACCTGTCTGTCTTTTCGATAGGAGGTATACCCTTGAATATTCAGTTCCCAGCCCTGGCCCTCTTGCAGCCATGTCTCAGTAATTCCCATAACATCATACTTCCCAGTTTCTAACCGAGCCTCAAGCTCGTCCACTTTATTCCTTATACTTCGCGCATTCATATACAGCACTTTGACCTCCGTATTCACTTCCCCCCTCGCACCGCTCGCAATTGGCCCTGACCTTACACTGTTGTCCATTCTCAAGCTTTCCTTCCCATTAATTCGAGAATCTTTTGTAATTTTTCCTGTAGCCACTTCCCCTTCAACTCCATCTTTATACTCCCAATTTGTCAATCCCTCCCCCCCACTATTTAGTTTAAACCCACACGTGTAGCCCTAGCAAACCTGCCTGCCAGAATGTCGGTCCCCCTCCAATTAAGGTGTAACCCGTCCCTGGTACATCTCACCCCTACCCCAGAAGAAATCCCAGGAAGGCTGTGAATCTTTATACAAAAAGCTTGCCCATTTTTTTAAATACTGGGCTTCCTCCCCTTCAATTGGCCCTGATGATTTAATTATCATCGGGTCCAATTCCCCTTTAAAAAGGGAAACGAGGCCGAAACGCCTATAAACCGAAAGAGTCCGAAGACAAAACGCCTACTAACCAAAAGGATGGGACCCTAAATGCAAACTAACATGAAAGGGCGGGACGCCTAAATCCCAAGGAACCAAAAACCTCCAAAAAGCAAAGTTGCCGAATGGCCGCTCTGTCGAAACGCCACCTACCCGAAAGGCGGCGTCGCCTGCAGGCCAAACGACCGACTGCCGCTCAACAGAAACGTCCAATAACGGACTTGACGTTACCGGGGGGCGGGAACTGTCAGTGATTGGTCCAGACCCCCGCGTCCATCACATCACTGTGAAGGCATGAACATTGTCCCAAAACTCCGCTCCACCCGACCCGCAGCCCGTGGAGGCTGTCCCGAGTGATGCACACCTTCGGCCGCTTTCAACTTGGTGCTTGGGTTCAGATTGCCCAGTCACCTATGGCTTGTGTGGGAAAATGAACTCCACGCTCCCGTCTCCCCCTTCTCTCCCCTCTTCTCTCTCCTCTTCTCTCTCTCCCCCTCTCTTTCCCCCTCTCTCTCTCTCCCTTATCTCCCCTCTTCTCTCTCCCCCTCTCTCTCTCCCTTCTCTCCCCTCTTCTCTCTCCAATCTTCTCTCTCCCCTCTTCTCTCTCCACTCTTCTCTCCACTCTTCTCTCTATTCTCCTCTCTCTTCCCCTCCTCTATCCCCCTCTCTCTCTCCCTTCTCTCTCCCCCCTTCTCTCTCCCCCCTCTCCCTCTTCTCTCTCTCCCCCTCTCTCTCCCCCTCTCTCTCTCCCTTCTCTCTCTCTCCATTCTCTCCCCTCTTCTTTCTCCCCTCTTCTCTCTCTCCTCCTCTCTCTCCACTCTTCTCTCACTTCTTCGCTCTCTTCTCCTCTCTCTCCCCCTTCTCCACCCCCCCTCCCTTCTCTCTCTCCCCTTTTCTCCCCCTTCTCTCTCTCCTCCGTCTCCACCCGCGGGAGCGTCCCACAGTCACTGACCTCGGTCGGAGGGAGGGGGGTGGGGCGGGGGAAATCACCCTGGTGTGGAGGTTGGGGTCCGATGGCGGTGCATCGCGATCAGTGACAGTGGGACACTCCCGCGGGTGTAGACGGAGGAGAGAGAGAGAAGGGGAAGGGGAGAGAGAGAACGGAGAGAGGGGGGGTGGGGAGAGAAGGGGGAGAGAGAGAAGGGAGGGAGAGAGAAGGGAGAGAGAAGGGAGGGCGAGAGAAGGGAGAGAGAGGGGGGAGAGGAGGGGAAGAGAGAGGAGGAGATAGTGAAGAGTGGAGAGAGAGGAGGAGAGAGAGAAGAGGGGAGAGAGAGGAGGAGAGAGAAGGGAGAGAGAGAAGGGGAGAGAGATAAGGGAGGGAGAGAGAGGGGGGGAGAGGAGGGACAGAGAGGAGGAGAGAGAGAAGAGTGGAGAGAGAGGAGGGAGAGAAGAGGGGAGAGAGAGAGAAGAGGGGAGAGAGAAGGGGGAGACGGGAGCGTGGGGTTCATTTTCCCACACAAGCCTTAGGTGACTGGGCAATCTGAACCCAAGCACCAAGTTGAAAGCGGCCAAAGGTGTGCATCGCTCGGGACAGCCCCCACTCTCCCACGGCCACCCTCCGCGGGCTGCGGGTCGAGTGGAGCGGAGGTTTGGGACAATGTTCATACCTTCACAGTGATTTGATGAACGCGGGGGTCTGGACCAATTGCTGACAAGTCCCGCCCCCCGGCAACGTCAAGTCCGTTATTGGACTTTTCTGTTGAGCGGCAGTCGGTCCTTTGGCCTGTAGGCGACGACGCCTTTCGGGTAGGTGGCGTTTCGACAGAGCGGCCATTTGGTAAGTTTGCTTTTAGGCGACGCAGCTTTTTGGTTCCTTGGGTTTTAGGCGTCCCACCCTTTTGGTTAGTTTGCATTTAGGCATCCCATCCTTTTGGTTAGTAGGCGTTTCGTCTTCAGACTCTTTCGGTTTATTGTCGTTTCGGCCTCGTTTCCATTCCGTTCTTTGGCTTCAACTTCTTTGCTTCGGCTTCTTGTCTGTCGGCGCCACGTCTGCACACGATTCAATCCTTCTATTCAATCGCACACCCGAATCTCTTATCAGTTTCGTCTCATTCACAACCACTCATCAAACTCCTAACCTGTAAATAGCTCCGGAAGAATCCTCAGTCTCCCAGACTAAGGTGCTTAATATTCAAATGTACTTTTTAGCAGCAATCTCTCCCACTCAAAATACTTCAATTTAACATAGACAAATAAACCCAAACCAAGCAAGCAAAACTATACCCAAACAAGAAACTTTTCCACCTATTATAATTAAACAGAAACACACTCCAATGTCAACTAAAAGCATTCGCTTAAGGCTCTGTCTCACGGTGTTGCGGTCATCGGCGGTGAAGCGCGGCTTCGCCTGTAGAGGGGACCGCATGGCAATGGCGAGAGTGGCGAGCCTATGCCACGGGGGCGCCGCACGGATGCTGCGCGGGGGCCGAGTGATTTAAATACGGCTGATCCCACGTGCTTGCGGTAAGTAAAAAAAAAGGGCGGGCCGACTGCGATGACGTCATTTTGGATCTGCGGGGCTGTGGCGGCGGCCGTCCTGATCGCGGCGCTGTAGCGGTGGCTGTGGCGGCGGCCGTGTCGCACACGTGACTCACTAGCGGCGGCTGTGTCGGCGGCTGTGCTGATCGCGGCGCTATAGCGGTGGCTGTGGCGGCGGCCGTGCCGGCGGTCGTGCCTCACTGGCGGAGGCTGTGGCGGTGCAAGTTCGATGCACGGCGCTCGAGCCACACTGGCGGCGGCCGTGCCGCACTCGTGCCTCACTGGCGGAGGCTGTGCGGTAGGGACATATTTTTGAACAGTGTTGGTTTTATTTTAGCACCGTGCGGTGTTGGGAACAACGCCGCACGGCCCCGGAATTGTGCGTTTGACCGAGTGCGCGGTCTATGGCGGCCCAGGAGCGGTAGATTCTTCCTGTTTCGCCGCCAATGACCGCAGACTCGTGAGACAGGCCTTTTACTATCACAAGTAAATCACAAACTATTTTAATTCCTCCTCGTGGTGTGCTCGGTCAACAGAACAATCCCTCCCCGAAATAACGATCGGAAGGATATGAACCCCCGATCAAACAACCAAACCAAGTTCTTATATATTCAATTTAACCCACTTTTACCCCAGTTTTCTAACACTCAAAAATGCTTAAACAATATACAATCAATACAATGAAACAATTCACACTGTAAACACACTCTCAAATCTACCTTACAAGCAACAAAGTACTTATACACAATTTAAATCTGAGAAAGAAACATGTACACTTGGAATTTACTAAATTCTATCACAGGCAATGCAATACATGGTAAACACAATACAATAACAGCAATCCTTCATTCATTAACTGTGCAATTCCAAAAGCAAATCACAATATTTCAATCCCGCGTCATGCTGCTATCAACCAGAGAACCTCTCCCTCCGATACAGAAGACTTTCCCCTTCCTAGGGTATTCTTTGCTGAGTGGTACTTTTTCTTAATTCGCTACTCTTTACCATCAGGTACTTTTTCCTCACACTAAATACTTAGACTTAGGGGGTACCTTTCCCGTCAGGTTACTCTTTACCAAAAATAACTTTTTCCTGCTCAGTTACTCTTCGCTATCAGGTACTAATCAACAATCGATCAGAGGGGGTACGAACTCTTAGTTGATCAGCCAATAATACACAATCTTACATAAACTTTATACATAACTTCGAACTTTTATTATCATACACAGATTATTCTGATAAATAATGTGCACACTTTATTGTCCAGCACCTCAATGTGAGATTCTGAATATTAGTGGATTTTGGGAACGCGCTTCCAATCTGCGCCTCCAGCAACGACGCAATGCTTAGCCACTTAGCACTGTTACACCCAGTTCATCTTAAAATATCCAGTCAATTGGATACCCGATCTGGGCAGGGCCTCGATCCTCTAGGTTTTATTTTTCAATGGAATAGTTTTGGTTTTATCAGTAGCTGCAGCTACTAACTATGACCAAGTTTTACGAGCCTTTAACCCAAAGAAGAGGGCCTTTAACCCAACCCTAGAGCACACTAGCATCGTCAACATTTACAAGCCACCTCCGAGCAGGTTGGTCCCAACATGTCTGCCAGATGTCCCAGCCCCTGCTGTGTATGCTGGTGACTTCAACAGCCATCATACAGACTGGGCATACAGCAGCTCCAACGCTGACGGCGACTTCATGGCAGTATGGGCCTCGACCGACGATGCTACACTCCTATATGACCCAAAGGAGCCACGCACTTTCTACTCTCCACGCTGGAACAGCACCAACCCGGACATGGCCTTCGCAAAATGTCGCAACAACGAACCGCTCCCAGTAAGACGCATCCTGGACAGGTTTCCCCGGTCACACCATCGACCATCGCTCATAACCATTCCATCTCTGGTCCAGCCTGTGGAAGGGAAAGATGTCAAGAGGTGGAACTTCCGGAAAGCAAACTGGGTGGGCTTCACACAACAAGTGAATAAGGCAGCCGCTGGCCTCCCACACCCACGCCCCACCAACCTGAACAATGCCTACAACTCATACTGCAAGATGCTGCTGGCCGCCGCCAAGAAGAACATCCCCCGCGGTGTACGCAAAGCCTATGTTCCCTGTTGGGATGATGAATGTGAAGACCTACTTCACGCCCACACAGAATCACAAACCAGCGAAGACAGGGACAAAGCAGCGAATGAACTAATCTGCAGACTAAATGAGAAACGCAGGCAAAGATGGACGGAGACAGTGGAATCAATTGATTTCACACACTCCAGCCGTCAGGCATGGCAGACCATGAATAAGCTGATGGGCAGGTCGACAACCCCAGCACAGTGTCCCATCACTGCAAATTCCATCGCGTCGCTACTGCTGAACAATGGCCGCTTCCCCAACGCAGACAAGGACTTCACCAGAACAACATCGGCGAGTCCACGAGCTGCACAGGGCCCCGAGCTGCGACTCCAACCTATTCCACGATTTCACTACACAAGAAATCGAGCAGGCCATCCGACGGCTGAAAACCGGCAAGGCACCAGGCACTAGGCACCGACGGCATCCACTCGGAATACATAAAACACCAAGGCAAGAAGACAAATAACTGGTTGTGCTCCTTCCTCTCCACGTGTTTCCGCTGCCTGAAGCAGCCAAAGATCTGGCGCCGTGCCAAGGTGATCGCTCTGCCGAAGCCAAACAAGCCTAGCGATGACCCCAAGGGATACCGACCCATCTCACTGCTGTGTGTTCCATACAAGCTCCTGGAACGTCTCCTCCACACACGTCTCAATCCTGTGATCGACCCCCAGCTGCCTAAAGAACAGGCTGGCTTCCAGGCAGGGGAGAAGGCTGGCGCTGTCTTCTTGGACCTCACAGCTGCATATGATACTGTCCGACTGCGTGGACTACACATGAAGCTTCTAGAAACCATCCCAGACAAGCACATGGTGAGCTTCATCATGGAGATGCTGAGCAACCGCAGCTTCGGGCTATACACCAGCAACGGGAAATGCAGCAGGGTGAGGAAACTTAAGAACAGCGTCCCACAGGGCTCAGTGCTGGCACCAATGCTGTTCAATATCTACATCCATGACCTGCCTGCAACCCAGTCAAAGAGGTATGGCTATGCTGATGACCTGGCCATCCTACTTAGTAAGCCATCCTGGGAAGCAGCAGAAGAGGGCCTCTCTGAAGACATGAACATCCTGTCTTCATACCTGAGGAACTGGGGCCTCAAGCTCAGCATGGGTAAGACAACATCTTCAATGTTCCACCTCAACAACAGGGAAGCGTCCCGCGAGATGAACGTCATGGTGGATAACGCCCGATTACGGTCCCAGCCTGTCCCCACGTACCTCGGTGTGAAGCTCGACAGAACGTTGTCATTCAAATAACACCTGGAAGGTGCCAGGGCAAAGACAAGCGCCCGTGCCGCACTGATTCGCCGCCTAGCCGGCACCACATGGGGAGCCACGACGAAGACACTGCGCATGTCCACAGTGGCCCTGGTGTTCTCAGCCGCCGAGTACTGCGCCCCGGTTTGGTGATGTAGCCCTCACACCAAGAAGCTGGATGCTGCCCTCAACAGCACCCTGCAGACTGTCTCCGGATGCCTACGAGCCACCCCAGTAAACCATCTGCCCGTCCTCGCTGGCATCGCCCCAGCCAACATCAGACGAGAAGCAGCCATGCTGGCCCTCTCTCGAAAGGTGCAGACCAGTGAATCCAACCCCCTCTATCAGATCATCACAGAGACACCACGATGAGTGCCCCTCAAGTCACGGCACCCCTTTGCCACGCAAGCCCAAGAGCTGCTCTGCACAACACCGGCTGACGCTTCTAAGGCTGCCTGGGTCAAGACGAGATGGAGAGACCAGTGGAAGTCAGTGGAACCATCTAGGCTACACCATTACATCGATGACCCCATGGACGTCCCTGGCCAGGACCTGCCCCGAAAGCAGTGGACAACCCTCAACCGCTTGAGGACAGGCATCGGACGCTATGGAGTAGCGATGAAGAGGTGGGGCCTCGTGGACAGCGCCTCCTGCGAGTGTGGGGACCCAACACAGACAGTGGAGCACATAGTCACCAGTTGCCCCAAACACCGGCCACCGAATGGTGAACGAGGTCTGATTGACCTGGACGATGACACGTTGGCCTGGCTCGCCTCAATGGAGCTGCAGGTCTAAAAGACACATGACAGAAGAAGAAGGCACTTTTGCCCCCAGTACTTGCTAGACTCTGTTCTATGATCTCGTTGGGACCCTTTGCCAAGCCTGCGAATGATCGATCTGCTCCGACTAGCGAAGTGGGGAAAACCGATGCGAATCACTGTGCCGCCGATTTCTGCACTCGCGATCGCGAACTGCTCAACACCCTTAATCGCAAGCTTGTGTTTGGGGGTCCGTTGAGATCCCGGAGGAGCCCTCAATGTAAATACGTTCTTCTAAAGCTTACTCCCTAGTCTAGTTCAGTAAAAAAACACTGAGTCAAGCACTGGATCAACTAAACTTTTTTTTAGATTGAACAGCAAATTCCCCTATACGATACCTAAACTACCGTGGGTTCGATCCTTGTCTCTGCCTGGCCAAGCCCTTCAGCCTCGTGCAAGCAGACACACTCCAAAAGGTCATGCAGTCCCAAGCATTCCTTCAGAAGATCGACACCAATCTAAGATGGAGCCACCTTTTATAGGTCCACGAACCTTGAGGATCCGAACTACATAGGGGTGGTCTGTTTACAGTCCAATCAAACATATTAATTACATCAATATATTATTGACAGTTCCCCAAACCAATCACAGAGTCTTCCATACAATGTTTCTTGCAAAAGCTTCCTGAAGGAAGCTAAGTAACTGAATGTTGCAACATTTACCCTGGAACTCAAAACAATCCTGCCAAGGCTTAACACTTCGGCCAATCAACAAACAATAGGGTAACTGTCTTGCAATATTATTTACACTATTTACAATTCTTTTGCAGCAATCCAATCAACCTCATGCATTCACAATACCTTGGTGTTCCTTCTGCAAGATTCTCATACATAAAGATACTTAGACTTTTCTTATCTGAAGAGTTGATCTGGGACCTCGTCTCCCTGGCACCAGCCAGCAGCTTGTGCCTCTTCTGCAGAATTAACCATCAGGCCTTGTGAATGCATGGATTTTGTACTTTATTTTAGCCCACTTTTGGCTTCATTTTAGCCAGGATTTACATTAGGATGATGAGTACGCTCCAGTATTCATCAACGGGGACAGAGTGGAGAGAGTGTCCAGCTTCAGGTTTCTGGGCACACACATTTCAGAGGACCTCACGTGGCCCAGCAACAGCACTGCATTGGTCAAGAAAGCACAGCAACGGCTGTTATTCCTGAGGATGCTGAAAAAAGCTCATCTGCCCCAACAAACGCTGGTGACTTTCTACCACTGCACCACAGAGAGCATCCTAATATACTGCATCTCTGTGTGGTATCTTATTTGCACAGCAGCGGATAGGAGAGCTATTCAGCGGCTCCTCTCCCGAGCTCAGTAGATCATTGGAATACAGCTCCCAGCCCTGGTGGACATCTACAATGCACGCTGCCTCAGAAAAACCATCAGCATCTGTAAGGACTCTACACACCCATGCCACCATCTGTTTGAACTTCCATCTGGCAGACGTTATAAGGCCTTTCACGCCCGCACCTCCAGACTGAGAAATAGCTTTTTCCCTAGAGCTACAACTGCACTGAATCAGTCTGCTAAGCGCCCCCCATAATCTATCTTTGCCCCCATAATCAACTGGCACAACTGACTTATCTCAACACAGTGACTGCTGCTGTAATTTTGTAACCTCAGTGCACATGGACCTATTTGTACTTTTACCTTATTTATTTATTTTATAGCATCTATACGGAGGTTGTAATCTTAATCTCGTTGTTCTTGTACAATGACAATAAAGATATAATATTAGATTATTATTATTAAAGATTTTTATGCTGTCCTGTCCAGATTCTGAGGCAGCTGCCATGATGCTTTTGTTCTGTGTGGTCAAATCTTCCCACATGTATTCACAGTTGGAAGAAAAGCTACAAGCTGGCTGATTTGGAATGCTAAATGACAGCTTACCATTGAGTTACACTAAACTTTGGCAAGGACCACCTGCATCAAGTTGTAGTCTCATCATTTATCCTTGACATTCAGTTGCATTGTTATTTTACATTCCCCTATGAATGACATCATGGGGATCACTATTGACCATAAAGTGATCTGGATCAAGTATTTAGCTGCTATAACTGTGTATGTTGAAGTGAGGAAACCAACTCCGTATTTTGCATATCTGTTCCACCACGTGTACAGTTCATAACATGATTACAAATCATAGACTAGGAAAAGGATGAAAGATGCAGCTGCTCTGCGCACTGGAACCATAAACTTAAATGGGGACTTCCGGTGGCGCTACGGCGGCTTAGGGCACGCACTAATCACCTCCGCACCGTCTAACGCTAAACACCTATTGAAAATTTAAACCAGACAGATCTAAAAATACTTACCAGCAGACGTTCAGCAGTCGCGTAAGTGACGTCATCAGAACGCGACCCCGGTACTTTTAAAATGCCCGGTAGACGCTTGCCTAAACAACCGCGGAAACATCAACCAGAAGTTATTGAAGGCCACGAAGAAGCCTCGACCTCGATTATGGCACGCCCCCGAGAGGAAGCAGCAAGGCAACCTCCGGATTTGGAGGACATCCGTTCACTACTGTGTCAAGAACTTTCGGCTGTGAAGGCAGAAATCTGTGGGAAGATTGACAAGATTGATGCCCGTATAGAGGAGGTGAATTCCGACCTGAAAGGGGTAATTGACAGGCTTGAAACCGACATCAGCCGTAAGTTGGAACCTATTCTTGTTACTTCACAAAAACAAAGCGAGGCTATTCGGGAATTGGAAACTGCTGCGGCTTTAAATGTCGAGACAACACACAGGCTGACGGCTGAGGTGGAACATATCTCCGGGTTATGAACTAAAGTAACAGAAAAATAACTAGATTTGGAAGGGCGCTCTAAACGTCAGAACCTAAGGATTGTTTGAGTGAAAGAAGGCAAAGAACATGGTCAAAATCTTTGAGATTTTACAGCTCAACTACTCTGAGAGCCCGGTCAGACAGCACAGCCCCACCAAGACATTTGACCCTGAGGGTGCACCACTGCCATATTCTAGAGGATATTCTGCAGAAAGTTGCCATGAACAGAAACCTAACTTTTCAAGGTGAAAACATACGAATCTTCAGAGACTTTCCTGCCGAAGTCGTTAAGAAAAGAGCACTCTTCTCCAAGTCAGGAGCTATTCTGAGGGATATACCAGATCTCCGATTTGGCCGATTATATCCTGCTAAATTGCGAGTTACTTATAAAGGGGTTGAATCCTTCTTTACTGATCCTGATAATGCATTCAAGTTTGCCCAGGACACTGTGGGATCCGTCAAGGGATAAGTAATACTTACTGAGTTTACACTGTGATGATAATCAATAAGTTTATACTGTGTTTATAATCAATAAGTTGTTATAAACCAACAGACTTAGAGTCTGTTAATATGTCAAAATAGTATTAATAGAAAGTTAAGTAATAAATGCCGTATGTTAAATTTTTCAATGTTCAACTACTTAGTTAGATCCCACTAAGATACTTAACTTCTTGGGAATGTTGATTCCCTGACGGATTTAAATATTTTTACGGTTTGTTCTGTTTAGTTTTTATTAACTCCTTAAGGTGCGGAGTTGTCCAATATTATCTATCTTACGGAAGTTTTCACTAACTTAACCACCGTTGGGTGGTATTCACTAACAGCATTCTTATATGCTGTCATTTTTGGTGTTTTTCTTTTTCACTTTCTAAACTCTTTACTAAATATCTCATCTATCTTTACTAATGCACATTTTTCTTGGAGATATCTCTGGGGGATAGGGGAAATGGGGATACGGCTCACCCACCCAGCATTTAAAGGAAATATTTCAAATAATGTGTTGGACCATTTAAATCAAAAGAGACCATGTAAGCTTTAAAATGCAAGATGATGTAGCTAGGAAAATAGGGGGGAATGGAATTACATTTTGTAGTTGGAACATTAGAGGCGTTAATGAGCCAATTAAAAGGGGTAAAATATTAGCCCATTTAAAATCTATTAATACTGATATAATATTTCTTCAGGAGACGCATCTCAAAAATGGAGTTCACAACAGGCTGAAGGGTAGGTGGATTGGACAATTATATCACTCTACGTTTTCTTCCAAAGCAAGAGGAACAGCAATTCTAATTCGTAAAGGTATACCATTCAAACACAAATCCACTATAGCTGATAAGGAAGGCAGGTACATTATAATATCAGGTGAATTGTATTCAACTCCATTGACCATGGTGAATATTTATGCTCCTAACTTCGATAATCCCCAATTTTTTAATAAAATATTTAATACAATTCCAGACTCTGGTCAGCATAATCTGATAATAGGGGGGGATTTAAATTGTGTATTAGATCAATACTTGGATAAATCTTCACTTCAAAGGAACAGTACATCAAAATTGAATGACCTTTTAAACACCTATAAAAACAACACAAACATAAGAGAACACTCTTTCTACTCAGGTGTTCATAAAGTTTATACATGAATTGACTATTTCCTGGTTGACGCCAAACTTATCCCTTATACCTACAATCCAAAATATCACAACATTATTATTTTGGATCACTGTCCCGTTACATTTTCAGTAAAATTGGAAGGAATGAATAATAAACAGCCGTTTTGGAGATTTAATCCACAAATACTAGCTGAGGCAAGCTGTTGTGACTATCTGAAGCTACAGATGAAAACATTTTTTGAGCCAAACGACACCCCCGGTATTTCTCCATCCTTGCTGTGGGAAACTTTTAAAGCCTATGTTCGAGGCTGTATTATCGCATACCAAGCTTTTCAAAACAAGAAAAATAAGACTGAACAATTGGAATTAGAAAAACAGATAAAACAGTTAGACCTAGAAAACGTGGCTGATCCAACCATTGTAAAACATAATAAGATAGCTGCACTTAAATTCAAATTAAACCAGATTCTCTCAGCAAAAATTATTACGGTATTTCAATACACTAAACAAAAAAAAATTGAATTTGGTGATAAACCACACAAACTACTAGCACGCCAACTTCGCAAATTAGAGAATAACCGTATTATACACAAAATTAGATCAGAGAAAGGAGATTTGCTTACACTGCCTAAAGATATCAATGAAAGATTCTTACGATTCTACCAAACACTATATTCATCAAAAACAACAGTCGATTCTGCAAAGATGAAAAGCTTTCTTGAGAATTGCAATCTCCCATCTCTTAATGAGGGGGAATGGGATGAATTAGGCGCAGAGATAACAACAAAAGACATTGTAGAGACTATTAAATCATTGAAAAGTGGAAAAAGCCCTGGCCCGGATGGGCTTAATAACGGATTTTATAAAATAATTAATGATTTAATCTCTCCACGCTTACAAGCCCTTTACATTCAAGCATTTAAAGAACAGACTTTACCACAAACTCTTGCTGAATCAACTATTACATTAATTCCAAAAAAAGATAAAAAATCTCGAGGAGCCCTTTTATATACGGATCAGATGATACTAGCTAAGACTTTGGCTCATAGATTAAGCCTAGTTATCGGTAAATTAATACATCCAGATCAAACTGGGTTTATACCTAAACGACACTCGTTTTATAATTTGAGATGTTTGTTTAACATAATATATTCGCAGAGAATGCCAAACGAAGACCTAACAATTATTTCTCTAGATGCAGAAAAAGCTTTCGACCAAGTGGAATGGTCTTATCTTTTTACAGTGTTGGAAAAATTCCAATTGGGAGAAAACTTTACTTTATGGGTGAAGCTTTTATACACTAATCCGACAGCTAGAAGATTGACAAATAAAATGCTTTCACCTAAATTTATCCAGGGGTAACAGACAAGGGTGTGCTCTTTCCCCAATGTTATTTGCTTCAGCCATAGAACCCCTTGCCAGAAGTATCAGGTCCCATTCAGGCATTTATGGATATAATACCAAATATACCTCCAATAAATTTTGTTATATGCAGATGATGTACTTTTATACATTACCAATCCCCAAGTTAGTATTCCAAATGTTTTAAACATTATAGAACAATTTGGTTCTTTTTCTGGATACAGAATAAATTGGAACAAAAGTGAAATCATGCCAATAAAAGAACAAGACCCTTCTCAACTCCAACAATTTCCTTTCAGAATTGTTACTGAAAAGTTCAGATATCTTGGAATTTACGTGACTAGAAAGTATTCCTCTTTGTTTAAAATAAACTTCCCACCATTAATCACTAAATTGTATGCCTACATCCAATTTTGGAAAACACTTCCTATCTCCCTTATTGGTAGATTAAATGCCATAAAGATGATCTTCCTTCTGCAACTTTTATACTTTTTCCAATCAATACTGATATATCTCCCTAGAAGCTTAAAAAAAAATGTTGACTCTATTGTCACTAACTTTATTTGGGACTACAAAACCCACCGAATACATAAAAGACATTTGTGCAAATCCAAAGAAAATGGAGGATTAGCTCTACCTAATTTTCTTTTTTACGACTGGGCAACTAATATTAAAAATATAACTTTCTGATTGGACGATACATGTCAACATGTAAATTGGTTAAAAATGGAGAGGGAAGATTGTTTGCCTTTTTGTATAGGCTCGATCCTCCTATCTCCAATACATCTGGATAAGTCAACCTATGAGCAAAATCCGATAATACATAGTACTATCTGTAACTGGAAACAGCTGAAATTCAGTCTTAAATTGAGAAATATGTCTCTCCTTCTTCCTATTGCAAATAATCCCTCTTTTAAACCATCTATTTTAGGTGTGGTGTTTGTTCAATGGAAGAACCTGGGAATCAATACTGTGGGAGACCTCTATAAGAAGGGGACTCTCTCTTCCTTTCAAGAACTACAGGAGAAATATGACTTGAATGCCAATAATTTTTTTAGATATCTTCAAATCCGAGATTACGTGAATACATATACACAAGACTGTCCTCTTATGGGTCCAGATATATTAGACAATTGTTTGAATAGACATGCCGAAACAAGTAAGTTGATATCTTACATTTATAACACCCTTCTAAATATTGACACCCCACCTTCTGAGATTTATAGGCGAGCATGGGAGGACGAGCTGGATTTACCCATTTTGAAAGATATATGGAAGGAAAGCCTACAATACATACACTACTGTTCTTTAAATGCCAGGCATTGCCTGATACAATTTAAAGTATTACATAGGTTATACTACTCAAAGTCTCTCCTCTTTGTGATAAATGTCACTTTCAAGAAGCCACCCTAACTCATTCTTTTGTATCCTGTATAAAAATACAAAACTTCTGGATGGAAATATTCAATATTATTTCTAAAACACTTAAAACTCAATTGGAGCCAGATTCAAAATTAATAATATTAGGAATGTCAGAGGGCTGCCCTAATCTAACGATATTTCAAAGACGCTTCCTTGACTATGGTTTAATAACTGCGAAAAAACGTATACTTAAATTCTGGAAAATGATAACAGTCTCCACAGTGAAGATGTGGATCACAGAAATGAGCGAGACACTACATCTAGAAAAAATAAGACTTGTCTTGACTGACAAACCAGATCAATTTTCAAAAATATGGTCTCCTTTTATTGAATTTCTTCAACAACATAATGGTTGAACACAAACTCAAAACCGACGCTAGGGTCGGGTGAGCGGGCGTATGGAAGGGCAGTGGGATATATCTCCGCTTCTTTAGCAAAGAGTAGGAGTAAACGGGTCCTTTTCAGAATGGCAGGCAGTGACTAGTGGGTTACCGCAAGGCTCAGTGCTGGGACCCCAGCTATTTACAATATATATTAATGATTTGGACGAGGGAATTGAATGCAACATCTCCAAGTTTGCGGATGACACGAAGCTGGGGGGCAGTGTTAGCTGTGAGGAGGGTGCTAGGAGGCTGCAAGATGACTTGGATAGGCTGGGTGAGTGGGCAAATGCATGGCAGATGCAGTATAATGTGGATAAATGTGAGGTTATCCACTTTGGTGGCAAAAACAGGAAAGTAGACTATTATCTGAATGGTGGCCGATTAGGAAAAGGGGAGATGCAACGAGACCTGGGTGTCATGGTACACCAGTCATTGAAAGTAGGCATGCAGGTGCAGCAGGCAGTGAAGAAAGCGAATGGTATGTTAGCATTCATAGCAAAAGGATTTGAGTATAGGAGCAGGGAGGTTCTACTGCAGTTGTACAGGGTCTTGGTGAGACCACACCTGGAGTATTGCGTACAGTTTTGGTCTCCTAATCTGAGGAAGGACATTCTTGCCATAGAGGGAGTACAGAGAAGGTTCACCAGACTGATTCCTGGGATGTCAGGACTTTCATATGAAGAAAGACTGGATAGACTCGGCTTGTACTCGCTAGAATTTAGAAGATTGAGGGGGGATCTTATAGAAACGTACAAAATTCTTAAGGGGTTGGACAGGCTAGATGCAGGAAGATTGTTCCCGATGTTGCGTAAGTCCAGAACAAGGGGTCACAGTTTAAGGATAAAGGGGAAATCTTTTAGGACTGAGATGAGAAAAACATTTTTACACAGAGAATGGTGAATCTCTGGAATTCTCTGCACAGAATGTAGTTGAGGCCAGTTCATTGGCTATATTTAAGAGGGAGTTAGATGTGGCCCTTGTGGCTAAAGGGATCAGGGGGTATGGAGAGAAAGCAGGTACAGGATACTGAGTTGTATGATCAGCCATGATCATATTGAATGGCGGTGCAGGCTCGAAGGGCCGAATGGCCTACTCCTGCACCTATTTTCTATGTTTCTATGTTTCCATGTTTCACTCCTTCATTAGTTCTGGGGTTTTCCTTTTCTCTTTTTCGTGTTTTTCTTGAAATTCTTTCTTTTCTTTTTCTTTTCTTCTTTCTTTCCCTTTTTTCCTTTTTCTTTTTTTCCTATCTAGTTATTAGTTTATAAAATGTTTAAAAAACTGAAGCAGTACGAAAATTGTATAACTGTTATGTCGATTATTTTCTCTTTGTACAATTGCTTCTAATAAAAATAAATGTTTAAAAAAAAGAACATAAATGGGTAAAAGAGACACCTTGGGAGCATAGACACAAAATGCTGGAGTAACTCAGCGAGACAGGCAGCATCTATGGACAAAAGGAATGGGTGACGTTTCGGTTCGAGACCCTTCTTCAGACCTTGGGAGCATGCAAGGAGTTGGAGGTGCAATTCTCCCATTAGAATTTAGAAGGATGAGAGGAGAACTTAAGAAACAAATAAAATTATAAAAGAACTGGACAAGCTGGATGCAGGAAAAATGTTCCCAATGATGGGGGAATCCCATTTAAAACTGAGATTAGAAAAAAACTTTTTCACCCAGGGAGGTATGAATTTGTGGAATTCTCTGCCACAGAAGGCAGTCGAGGCCAATTCACTGGATGAATTTAAAAGAGAGTTAGATAGAGCTCTCGGGGCTAGTGGAATCAAGGGATATGGGGAGAAGGCAGGCACGGGTTACTGATTGTGGATGATCAGCCATGATCACAATGAATGGTGATGCAGGCTCGCAGGGCCAAATGGCCTCATGCTGCACCTATTTTCTATGTTTCTATGTTTCTAGAAATTACTTGATAATGCTAAAATCCTACAATTCTACCGAGCAGATGGTTCATTATCATTTTCCTTTATCTTGGAAATGTGATTTACTTTATGAGACACCAATGCATTTTGTTCCCTTCTTCTCTGTAAAGTAAATCAACTGAGCCACACACATCTGGCCTTCTCCTTCCATGCTCCTTGCAAACCAGCCAGAAAAATACGGTGGAAGCATATATGAAGGGATGTGTGAAATGCCTGATATCCAGTTCCGATTTCTAGGGAATTCTATTGTTCTACCAATTATACTATTATTTAATTAGATATAGTGATATGAAATACATGAAACACAAATTACGTGAAGCACTTATTCTGGCTTTGTTTGCTATTGACACTCCACTTTCAAGAGTTGTGTGCAAAGAGAGGTCCGACCTAGATATGTTAATATATACTGTAGATAAATCGTGGTGAGATATTAGGACACACTGTGCAAGATATCACCTAGGCCAAGAAGTATAATGTGCATGGAACGTTAGCCGTAAAATGGTGTGCTATGCAGATTTTGGAAATCTGTGGATTCACTGAGGAAAGATTGATAAACAGTTGTTATTCCATTGAGCAATTACTATTCAATACTCAAGAGAGAAAGAGAGTGGGGTTTTGGATTAGTTTTCAATTGCTCTAGTTATTTTGGAGGCAGTTCTGCCATGATGGACTGAAATGGCTTCTTCTTGTTCCATACTACATGTTGGTGTGTAGTGAAATAATAAAATCAGTGAGCTCTTGGATTGAAACAGTCAATCGCAGTCTCAGCTCATTCTAAATATCTACCAAGTGAGAACCTGTGATAACAACCTTCAGAAATAAAAGGAACAAAAATAATCTTGCTAATGGTCAGATTTTTAAATGCATACATTTTAAATATATAATTTTGCTCTAACAATGAATTTCCTCCTGTAGCACTGCACTCCCTTAAAGTCCTTGAGGCCAAAATAATTACTTTACTTAAATATATTTAATCAAGGACCTGAATAGTTCTAATATAGAAACCAATAAATGCTTATTTGCTGAAACTTGTAACCTTGACATTTCTTTTGGTTTAAGAGCTGACCTGTAGTATCTCCGGGATTAATTCAGTTGATGTGGCACTGTCCAACACATTTTAAAAAGAAAATATTATGTTTCCTCCTAGAAGCAATTTAAAATGATGACATATTGAAGCAGCATCAATTATTTGCACGAGCAGCTCAATATATTGCGAAGAATGAATAAACTATTCAATCTTACAGTTTTTTGAGCTGAATTAATATACCAGATCGTAAATAAAAAGCAGAAAATTAGCCACCAGAATATAAAAACTTCTGTTGTAGTTACGGAATGAAAGAAAAAATTCTGAATGCACAGCAGATGAAAAACCGTCTCAGAGAAAAAGATTACTTTGTGTTTTCCATAAGATCCTTCAAGGTTTTATTACAGCCTCACTAACAGAGTTTTATTTTTCCTTTTCAAATTCTGACAGATGAAGTAACTGCTCAATAAGATTTAGTCTGACCTGAGATGTTATTCCCTCCAACAGTGCTGCCTTACAGTATCTGTTTTTCCAGAATTTCATGTTTTTATTTCAAATTTCCAACATCTACAGTTTCTTTCCTTTCTGTTTTGGGTTGGTATTTTTCCTTTAATTCTTTTTAAAGAAATGTGTCACTCATATATATTTTTCTAAGAGATCATGTGTCCATTGAACTTTGGCCAAAACCTATATATCCATATACCTTATAAATTCTTGAATGATTAATCTGAGCATTAACCATATATTTGTGTAATCTATCTGTGGACCAGTTCAGAACATAATGGTGCACCCCATTTTATTTCCTTTGATGAGATTGGGTCGAGCAAAAATGCCTCAACTTAAAAGAGTATTTTTTTCCATATTTCTTACAGATACTTGTCCAGGCAGAAAAACACCAGAAGAATTTGCTGCTCTCTGCTGCCAAAGATGTCCACAAGTGATTAAAGTAAAGAAGATGAAGGCAATTTATTACACACTAAATCTCTGTAACATCGATATCACCCAGAAGTGTTTGATAGCTGAAATCTGGTGTCCTGCTACAGACCTTAAGGAAGTTCACTGCACATTAACAAAAGAGGTGATAAATATCTCAAAAGTGTCAAACAAATAAGGGATCTAAATTTACTTGCGGCTCTAAAACTGCCTTGAGCATTTTCAGTTGGCCTACATGTATTCTTGTAAAATTATCATTACAATTATGCTATCATTATTCTGTGTTTGTTTTTAATCATGCCGACAATCAGCTTTGAGTTTTCAGAGTTTAAGGTTTAAATGATGGTCATTAACCATTCTGAAATGCTATTATAACATATTGTCATACTGCAGTTAATGACAATTCCTCACATTCAAACTATCTGAAAGCGCAGAGCAAAGTAGGATTTGTGAACCATGAGTAGAATGGAATGGAGGCAAAGAACTTGTGTTGGAGAGAGATTTTTAATAGGAAACATGTTATACTGGAACAAGTAGGGGGAGTTTCAAATGGAGTTCAGGAATGCAAAGAACTGGTGGATGAAAGAGTAGCAGCAAGAATTGGTGATGAAATGAAGGGTAGTAATTCTACATAGACTTGTTGAAGTAGGTTTTAGTGACCGTATGGTTTCAGTTTGCGAAATGTTTGAAGACAAAGGCTGACTCTGACCCAAAGATACAGAGACGTTATGAAGTGCCAAAATGAAGAAAGATTGATCCCATCACATGAATAATGATCAAGTAAACCAGTGGCATGTTGAAAAATATGCTTCCACTTCTCCATGAGGAAGATTGGAGGGAGAAAGACAGTGTGTGAGAGAGAGGGAGAGATAGATCTTATCTGCATGGGATATGAACGGGAACAAAGTCTTACGGTGCAATTTTAAGCACATGAAGAGCGACAATAGCAACAATAAATATGCAGTAACTTTGTTCTTGAACCTTGAGGTGACCGTTTTCAAATTCCTACACCTTCTTTCCAATAGTAGCAGTGAGAAGAGAGGGTGGCCAGGGTGGTATAAATCGGACAGATCATCAGAGATGTGCACACCATGGACGTTGAAGTCGGTGGCTCGCTCCAGTGCCATCCTGCTGATGAATACGTGCATGGTCTCTAAGATTTCCCTTCCTGAAATCATCAATAAGTGTTGATCTTACCAACGCTGAGAGCAAGATTCTTGTATTGGCACCACTCCACCAGATTACTGATTTACCTCCAGTACTCTGACTCTTTGTGACCTGTGAGTCATCCAAAAATGGCGGTATCATTGGTGAATTAAAAAATGGCGTTGGTGCTGTGATCGGCTACATAATTATGGGTATTGCAAGAATGGAGCAGGGGACTGAACATATAGCTTGGACCTGCCCCCATGTTGATGGTCAGTGAGGAGGAGGTATTGTTGCCAATCCATACTGATTGAGGTCTGTTGATGAAGAAATTGGGAATCCAGTTGCATCAGGATGAACAGAGCCCCAGTTCCCTGAGTTTGGCAAAGAGTTCAGTAGGAGCCAAAGTGTAGCATCATTTTACCAACAGCTGGGCAGCAGCTCTGGCACCATTTTTAGAAACCCTGTCGTTCTCAAAATCGGGCTTTTAGAACTCTTGGTGGTCTGTTGCATGATGTACTTAGTCATTGTGAAGGCACAGCTGCTACCTCCAACTATTCAGTGAGCAGCTGCGGGGCAGTGGTAGAAGGACAAATAAGCAGCAATTGGTACGCAAGTTAGTGGAGAGTATTCTGAGGGATAAGATATATATTTATTTGGATAGGCAGGGGCTGATTCAGGATAGTCACTATGGTTTTTGTGCGTGGGATATTGTGTCTTACGAATTTGATTTTGTTTTTTGAAGAAGTAACCAAAAAGGTTGATGAGGGCAAAGCTGTAGACATTGTCCATGTTGACTTCAGCAAGGTATTTGACATGCAAGGCTGCTCTGGATTGCATTAGATTGCATAGGATCCAAGGAGAGATAGCTGACTGAATAGAGAATTGGCTTCATGGGAGGAAGCAGATTGTGATAGTTTAATGGGGCTGTCCCACTGTACGAGCTAATTCAAGAGTTTTCCCGAGTTTCCCCTGATTCGAACTCGGAGAATTACGGTAATAGCCACTCATAGGTACTCGGGGCTCTCGTGGAAATTTTGCAACATGTTGAAAAATCTTCATGAATATTCAGGAGCTTACGGCGTTTCCCGAGTACCTGCCGTTAGCGTTACGAGCCGCTAAGAGACGTCCCGAGCTCCGACGTACCCGCTACGTACATTCTACGTGCTTACCACAAGTTTGATTTTTTTTAAACTCGGGAGAGCTCTTGAATTACCTCGTACAGTGGGACAGGCCCTTAAGGTTGTTTTCGGTCTGGAGGACTGTGACTAGTGGTGTGCCTCATTGATGGGCCCATCACTGTTTGTGGGTTATATCAATCATTTGGATGAGATTATTAGTTAGTTTGCAGATGACATGAAAGTGGGTCTTATCAGAGATAGCAATGATAGTTATTTAAAATTACAGCAAGATCTTGATCAGTTGGCCGAGTGAGCCGAGGAATAGTTAAGGGGCTGTCCCACTGTACGAGCGAATTCAAGTGCTCTCCCGAGTTTAAAAAAACATCAAACTCGTGGTAAGCACATAGAATGTACGTAGTGGGTACGTCGGAGCTCGGGACGTCTCTTAGCGGCTCGTAATGCTAACGGAAGGTACTCGGGAAACGCGGTAAGCTCGGGAAGACTCGTGAAGATTTTTCAACATGTTGAAAAATATTCACGAGAGCCCCGAGTACCTACGAGCGGCTATGACCGTAATTCTCCGAGTTCGAATCAGGGGAAACTCGGGAGAACTCTTGAATTAGCTCGTACAGTGGAACAGCCCCATTAATGGAGTTTAATGCACTTAAGTGCGAGATGTTGCATTTTGGGAAGTGAAGCAGGGACAGGACCTACACAGTGAATGGCAGAGCTCTGGGGAGTGTTGTAGAGCAGAGGGATCCAGGAGTGCAGGTACATAGTTCCTTGAAAGTGGCATCATAGGGTGGTCAAGAAGGCATTCGGTACATTGGCCTTCATTGATCAGAGTACTGAGTATAGAAGGTGGGATGTTATGTTACAAGACATTGGTGAGGTCGTATTTGGAGTATTGTTTTCAGTTTTGGTCACCCTTCTATAAGAAAGATGTTAATAAGCTGGAAAGAGTGCAGAGAAGATTTATGAGGATGTTCCCAGGAATTGAGGGCCTGAACTATAGGAAGGTGTTGACAGGTTATTGAAAATTACAGCATGGAAACAGGGCCTTCAGCCCACCAAGTCCATGCCGACCATTGATCACCAGTCACACTAATTCTTCCATGCAAATGACACCTTGTTATGTTTCTGTGGTCCCTTAATCACTTTAATGCAATGACAATGCTTACCCCTGCAGGTGATCCTTGAGTAGCTCTTTTCTCAATTGACCATCTTGGGATGGGTGGCACTTAGCCATACTATCTACCTGACTACGGAGAAAGGCACTTATGAACACATTGTGAAATAATATATTATGTCTTCTCAAGTGAGAACAAAGACCATGTCAAAAAGTACTGAAAACAGCAGGTCAAACTGCATCCATGCAAAGTAAGCAAAACAGAGTTAACATTTGAGTTCATTGACTTTTCATCAGTTTAGATATGAAAGACGACAGTCATTCGGTCGTGTATGAAGGCTGATAATCACTTTATAATGTCTGAGGTTTGGGTTATTCAGCACTGTCGGGCAGTGGTCCTGTAACCACTGACAAAACACCCTGCTGTACATGCATATGAAGTGGTTATATTCAATACACAGGGCGCGAGAACTGGAATGCTGATCTACAGTAACTCTGCACTGTGTGAGACATGGATCGTGATCGACCATCATTCTGCAGTGAATAAGAGCTGGATAAGTATTGATCACTTCACAGCGGTGTAGTGATGTAGTCAGTCTTTATGGGCACTCTCATCTGAACCGTCTGGGTGTGAACTGGGTATAAATGTTCAGAAAAATATATAAGTGCTTAAATTAGAAAGTATAGGTGATGCTACATTCTGTTTTGAACTGTCTGAAGTGCAGCACAAAATTCTCAGCCTGACATGTAGATTTAATATTATTCAGTCAGTGCACTGGCAATGTTTATTCCAGTCACATATGTGAACAGCAGCTCATAAAAAATGGATAGCCAATACAGTTAAAAGAAAAAGGCAAATTCGGCCTTTTTCCTTTGACGTTATTGATCTTTGACAGTTCATGCTGGCAATGCTGTGTGCATAAGTAACATAATCGATGGGCCGTTCCTATTGTTTAACATTTTCCTTCTGGGTGCTCTTACTATGTATTTTTTCTCTCTGTATCGATTACTATGCCCCTCGTCTGATCAGTTAAACAACTCCCCAGTCAGGTTTTCTTTTTATTTGATTCGATTTTCCCTTGCCTCTCCTCTTTGTTTCCTGCTCCACCAAGCTGGGAGGATGGGCAAGCAAGTCACAGACTTCAACATGACCTCCCCCCTCCACTCGGATGCACAGTGTTGCAGTCTGGCCCCCTGTGGACAACTCATTTCATTTCCAGCAAACGCATGTCCAGTGCTATTCCAGCACTGAAAGTTAGCTCTAAATTGCACATACAAAATTCAAAGTCCTGGTTTGAGAGTAGACATGCAGAAACATTACATGTTTGATGAGCTCTCTTCCCCGACCACATTATTGTCAGCCAGTGTTCACACTTCAGAGATAGAGCAGAAGCTCTCTAAAACCTATTAACAAAGGAGACAAAAATATTGTGTTCTGAATTCGTATTGTAAGATGTAAATGCCTGATTTATTTGCAGGTTACATTCATGTTGATATTTTTGTTGATCTAGGTCTGGAATGGTTCCACCATGCCTCTTATTTTGAATAGAATCGAAGCAAAGCAAACTCCTCCAACATATAACAAAACAAATACATTTACTGAGGGCTTTCAAAATCTTGTCGATGCATGTGGGGTTGGAAGCTATCGAGAAGTCAATCCAGGTAAAGTGCTTACTATTCAGCTGTTTAATCCATTATTCAAACTCTTATTGGAAATAGCAGTCCAAACTTAAACAGAAGTATGTTTACATTCAGTTGAACCTGCTGGTCTTTACATATATAATCCAGTTTAATGTTTTGACTGTCCATTAGCTGTCGTAATATTGTAAATCACTTAATGCATGTGATATAAAGCTGTCGTCTGCTACAAAGAAAGTTAATTATGAGCTTACTCTCCTGTCCAGCTAAAGCCCGCATTTGGAAATTGATCTGATCACCAATGATATTGATGTAAAGTTATAGTCACCTTCCTCAACAAAATGTTTCCTTTGGGTATCAACATTGTCTGTTCATAATGCAGGATGCATGCGGTCTGCTTATTTTAGTTGCAATGACATTATTATCTATGAAATAAAGACTAGAGGGCCAATGCTTGTTATTGACAGTGCACTCGTGAAAAGTAGGTGGCAGTCAATTGATAATTCATTTTTGATCTCCATCAACTTTTATTTCTGTTTTCTTTAAAATGCAAGGAAAACCCCTGGGGTTCATTTCTCGAGCAAAAGAAAATAAAAGCGGGGATGTCACAACAGCAGGTCAGAGGTTGCAGTAAGTGACTCATCCCCTACCAACCCAAAGCCTTTCCACCATAAACAAGGCACAAATCAGGAGTGGCATGCATTTGCCTGGAGATGATTCCATTACTATCAATGACACAGCAGCCCGCTTGATTGGCATTCCATTAAAAACAAAAATATTGATTCACTCCCGGCACAGACACACTGTTGCAGTGGTCCTTAGAATGTACAAAATGTATTGTAGTTACTTTCAAGGCTACTCCCGTGTCACCTCTGAAACCAGTGATCTGGAAGAAAAAAGAGAGACAGTCACACAAGGGCACCAGGTTCATCTCCAAGTCACACACTTGGAAATATACCACAATACTTTCACCACCCCTGTAAATCCTGGAACACTGTACCCAATATAATGCACTTGTTTACTGCCTATGTTACAAGGCACCAGTAATAAGATAATCTAGCCTAATGCATTCAGAAGCAAATAAACTGATTGTATAATAATAATAATAGATTCCATATTTTCATCTGTTATCAATTTATTTTTTGTGATGTGAGTTGATTCCTAACTGCTCTTGTGAAAAAACATAGAACACAGAACGGGAACAGGCCCTTTGGCTCCCCCAAAGTTCGTGCCGAACATGATGCCAAGTATTCTACTCTCCTTTGCCTGCCAATGATCCATATCCCTCCGTTCCCTGCAAATCCATGTCCTATCTAAAAGCCTTTTAAATGCCACTATCGTATCTGCCTCCACCCCCACTAGAAAGTGATGATGGCCCACCTCTTAAACCACTGCTGTTATTCTAGTAAATGAACCTCTACAATTGTGTTGGGTTCAAGGTTCCAGGATTTATACATGGCGACGATGATGAAATTGCTATTAATTTATGAGTGTGTGATTTGGAGAGGAAATAGGTGTTCTTGTGTGTCCGCTGTCCCGTTCTTTCATCATTCACAGATCCTTTGAATAGCAATTACAATATATTTTATAGTATTAATATGTATTATTCTAAACTATATGGCTGCTTTTGTTTACTGCTTGAATATCTTCATTCCAGTTCATTATTCCCTATCTCAGATTTAGTTTCATACTCCAGTACTTTAGTTTCTTCAATCAACTCCTTTCTTATCAGGTTAAATTTGCAGATATTTCGATAAGGTCTTTTCTATTACAATTTAGCCTCTCATTTAACACATAACAGCAGTGGTGCAGCTTCACAGTGCCAGAGACACAGGTTCAATCCCGACCTTGGGTGCTCTCTGAATTTTTCACGTTCTCCCTGTGATCTCATGGGTTATCTCCAAGTGCTCTGGTTTCCTCCAACATTCCAAAGAGGTGTGCTTGTAGGTTAGTTGCCCTTTGTAAAATTGTCCCATATGTGTAGAAACTGGATGCAAAAGTGAGATAACGTTGAAGTAGTGTGAACGGATGATCGATGGTCGATGTGGACAGTGGACGAAAGGGCCTCTTTCCATGCTGTGTCTCCAAACTAAACACATAGTCAGTTTTTTTAATCAAATGCTTCTTAGTTTTTGTTGATGTTTCATGTGTCTCTGCATTCCTATTGTATCTGGTGGTAGTGGTGAGTGTGTAAACATCCATCGTCAGTTGCAGGCACAACTTTTATTTGCCTACTGGGCCACTTCGAGCTCCAATGTGAGCAACAGTCCCAGAGGCAATGACAAACCATCCGCCATTTAAAATTCAAGTGCTTCAATTTCCACATCTGTGCCCTGCATCACAGAAGTCGGAAATGTGCTGGGGCTGAATGTTTCAGGCCATAAGACCATATGACATAGGAGCAGAATTGGCCATTCAGCATATCGAGTCTACTCCTCCATTCAGTCATGGCTCATCTATTTTTCCCTCTCAACCTCATTCTCCAGCCTTTACCCCATAACCTTTGACGATCTTCCAAATCAGGAACTCCGCTTCAAAAATACCAATATACAGCTGCCTGTTGCAATGAAATCCACAAATTCATCATCCGGGATTCACCTTATCATCACAGCTTGGTTTGGGAACAGCTCCATCCAAGACCCCGAAATTGCAGCGAATTGTGGATGCAGCCCAGACCATCACACAAATCAATCTCCCTTCCATTGACTCCATTTATACTTCACACTGCCTCGGCAAGGCCAGCAGCATAATCGGGGACGAATTGTACCCTGCCCACTCCCTCTTCTCCCCTTTCCCATCAGGCAAAAGATATAGAAGTGTGAAAATGCATGCCTCCAGTTTCAGGACAGTTTCTTCCCAGCTATTAACAGGAAACCGAATCATCCTACCACAACGAAAGAGCAGTCCAGAATTGCTATCTACCTCATTGATGACCCTTGGAATATCTTTGACCCTTGGAATACCTTGCACTTAAAGTTATTCCCTTATCATGTAGCTATACACTGTAAATGGCTCAATTGTATTCATATATTGTCTTTCCGCTGACTTGTTAACACGCAACAAAAGCTTTTCACTGTATCTCGGTACACGTGACAATAAACTAAACTGAATTGTCTGGCTAAAGAAATTCCACTTCATTTTCATTTTGAAGGTGTGTCCTTTTATTCTGTGGATGTGCCCACTGGTTCTAGACTCTCCCATTAATGGTAACATCCTTTTCATGTCCATTCTATTTAGGCCTTGCATTATCCGGTAGGTTTCACTGAGATTCCACCACACCCTTCTAAACTCCAGTGAGTACAGGCCCAGAGCCTTCAAATGCTCCTCATACATTAACCCAATAATCCCTGGGATCATTCTCAAAAACCTTCTCTGGGCCCTCTCCAAAACCGACACATCTTTCCTCAGATATGGCCCAAAACTGCTCACAATATTCCTCACCAATGCCTTACAAAGCCTCAGCTTTATATCCTTGCCTTATATTCTAGCCCCCTGAAACTGAATGCTAGAATTGCATTTGCCTTCCTTACCGCTGACTCAACCTGCAAATGAACTTTTGGGGAATCTTGCACCAGCACTCCTAAGAACCTTTGAACTGATTTCTGAATCCTCTCCCATTTAGTAGTCTATGCCTATATTCTTTCTAACAAAGTGAATGACCGTACACTGCTATTCTGTATTCTTTTTGCCACTTCTGTGGCCAGTCTCACAACCTTTCCAAGTTCTTCTGCAGCCTACTGATTCTTCTATACTACCCGCCCCTCCACCTATCTCTGTATCATCTGCAAACCTGGCCACAAAGCCATCAATTCCCTCATCCAGATTATTAACATATATTACGTGAAAAGTAGCGGACCCAATACTGACTGCTACGGAACACTAGTCACCGGCGATTAGAAAAGGCCCCCTCTATTCCTACTCTTTGCTTTCTGCCAGTCAGCCAATCTTCTATCCATGCTAGTGGCTTGCCTCTAATACTATAGGCTCCCATCTTGTTTAGCAGCCTCATGTGTGGCACCTTATCAAAGGCCTTCTCACAATCCTAGTAAACAACATCCACTGATTGTCTATGCTGCTTGTTACCCTCTCAAAAAACTCCAAACAATCCAAATCTACTCAGGCAAGATCTCCCCTTAACAAAATCATGCTGATTGGCCTATTTTATCATGTTCTTCCAAGTACCCCGAAATCCTACTTTTTATAATGGATTCTAAAATTTTACAAACCAGAGGTCATACTAACTGGCCTGTGTTTTTTTTTTCACATTTCATTTATTAATTTCTAATTAATTTACAGAAATGTATTCATTATTAATAAATCTACTAACATACTTTAATTACTATTTTAACCAACTTAAATCCATTTAAACTGCTTTTAATCAGAAAATATATTGAAGTCGACAGCTGGTGTGTAGCAAATCAAGTGATAGACATTTGCAGTTTAGACCGTATTTCTTCGTGATCCTGACTTGCAGCTGAATTACATATTAATTAATAGTGATGTATTTCAAGAACTTGCCATTCTGTTTCTGGGAAGGGCTTATTTCTGCAATATAAATCCATCACCTGAAACTATTTGTTCTCGGTTATTTTATCCAACAAGCTGCTGTTTGCAATGTTCTATCGCGTTTGAAGCTTCTGTGTCGGTTAATGTAGTAAGTTCAAATAATTTGAAGAGCAGTGATTAAATATTGATTTGGTTTAGATTCACAATGCACCAGTTCCGGCTCTCTACCAGAATTCACTGGAATGTCATGTGCTATCATTGGTTCTTTGATGCTTCATTTCTCTTTGTATTGTTTATCAGATACTGGTTAAACTGAAGTACCATAAGTGCCAACAAATCACCTCAAAATGCTAAACATTATTTAGCTCATTCGATGGAAGCTGCTTGGGAGAATGCCAGCTTGACCCCGTGACTAAAGTGCTTGATTCCTGCACACAAACTTCATGCAAGTAATTGTACAATTTGGAGATGCCAAACATGATACATTTTGGGTATGTGGAATAATAAATACATAAAATAATAATAGGGTGACCATCGATGATAGGGGGGATGGGAAAAGGTGGAGGGGGGCATGTTTTAACTTGAGCATGTTACAGGGCAGAAAATGATGCAAGGTGAGGAGGTGAGATAATCCTCAGACATCTCTAATGCATCCTTGACAGGTGGCCACCCTGACACATCAGCCCTCGCCTCATCAGCACATTTCTTAGAACATAGAACATATAATACAGTTTAGTAACAGTGTCTTGCCAAACATGATGCAAGATCAACTCTCATCTACCTGTACATAATCCATATCCCTCCATTCCTTGCATGTCCGTATGCCTACCTAAAAGTGTCGTCAATGCCTCTATCGTATTTGCCTCAGGAACAGTGCAGTACTTTTCCACACTCTATGTTCCAAATCAGAAGGGATCGAGAGGTTGAAAGGAAACGAGTGCGTAGATCGTGGAGGTTATAGTGATGGAGAAAGTCCAAAGATGAATGTTCTGATAAACGTTTAAGGGCCTGTCCCACTTAGGCGATTTTTTCGGCGACAGCCGGCGACTATCACAGTCGTAGCAGGTCACCGAAAAAGCGGCAAATGGACCCCCCACTATGACAATGTCTGCGACAAGCTACAACAACCTACCACCTAGTCGACGTCAAGCTACGGCAAGCTACCGACAACCCAGCGATCCATTAGGACGTCTACCTATGACCACACTTACGACAACCTACGACCACACAGGCGACAACCTACGACAACCAAAGTCAACCTACAAGCAACGACAAGCAACGACCCTGTCAGCGACAACTGAAGACAACTGAAGACAATTCAGTCGCTGGTACCTGTCCCGGTTGACGTAGGTAATTGCCAATAGAATTCGCCGAAGTCAGCACCCAGCGACAACCAATGTCACCTGGCAACAACCTGCGTCATCCTGGCGACAACCTACGACAGCACCTACGACAGGAGAAGACAAGCTACGTCAATTCCACAGTCGCCGAAAAGTTTTGAACATTTCAAAATCCAGCGGTGACCAGAAAAACGTTACGACTCTTTAGGCGACTTGAGACTACTACTCACGACCATACAGGCGTCACCCCGCGACCATGTGGCGACAGCCTAGTCGCCTGTAGTCGCCAAAAAAATCGCCAAAGTGGGACAGGGTCTTAACTTCTTAGTTTCAAAACAGTCATTTAAACTTTTTGGATCTTCACATGCCATTTATATGTATTGTGAAGAAACATAAAAATTGTCCTAAAAGCTGACAATATAGAACATTGGATTAAAAAAAGGGGGACAATGCTTTCAATTTCTTATTTAATCAGCACAAAACATTTCCATTACTTGCCAGGATGTTATGGTTCATTTAATATAAAATCCAAAGATTGCTGATGCTGGAATAAAACAGAAAATACTGCAAAAACCCAGCAAGTCAAGAAGGATTTGTAGAGGGGAGAGTTACTGTAACATTTGAGGCTCCTTTTATTTAAGCTTAGGTTAAGTGTTCCTAGATAGCCATTCTATGGATGGCAAATTATCCACACCCTCATCTGAAATATTAAAGCTTCAGTTGTCGTTCCATTAAACAGAATGCAGACAGATAATAAATGGATGTCTGATAAATAACGCTGCTTATAGGTTAAACTAAGGAAGAACATGACAGTACGCCAGATATTGCTGGGTTGTGTAATTAGATGACATTTTTGGTTTCTGCAAATTTTCTAGCCTGACATCCAAGTAAACACTCCTCTCTATGAGATAATATTGTGGGTGATTAACAATAGGTTTCTGCCTTGGTGTCAATGCATGCAATTTGGAGAGGTACGGTACCAGCATATATATTGCTAACTTCATCACATTTTATTATCAGGGGTGAGAACTTGGAGCACACTGGAATCAGTTCCCAACCACCAAGGTCATCAATCTACATGTTGCCATAAACTCACATTGTGGTTAGACTACAGGCTATAACAAAGTAAAAGCATCTTAATTACAACTATTGGGAATAGTTTAGGTGGTTATGAGCATCAAATCATGAGATTTTGAAAAATGCACCTTAGGTCAAGAATCAAATGAATTTCATTAAAACTGTGAAGGCTTCGGGTGAAATACAATTTTAATGCTACAGCTCACAGTACTTCTGCTCAAACCAGCATCTTCAGTCTTCAGAACTGATGCACTCAGCCTTCTATGAAGTTCTTTCCCAGTTGATCTTGTCAGCGTGATGATTGCTCTCGCAGGCTCTCCCGCAGCTTGACGCTGCCTTGTGAGCCCGCTTAACATGGAACATAAAATTATACAGTACAGGAATTGTTCTTGGGCCCACAATTTCTGTACCGAACAATGTAAAAAATAAACTAATCTCATCTGCCTGCAGAAGATTCATATCCATGCAATTCCAAGTACCTATCTAAACCTCTTAAACACCAGTATTGCATCTTCCTTCGTTATCACCTTTGGCAGCATGTTCCAGGTACCCACCACCCTCTGCGTAAAAATATTGCCCCGCACATCTTCTTCGCAAGTCGCGTACATCTCCTCTTGTTTCACCAACTGTTGTCTAATCTTGCAAGGAGGGTATTGTTCTCTTCAAACTGAAGCACTATTCCCCACATCCTCACAGCATGCAGCTAACTCAACTTTCAAGCAAGCTTTCAAGCAGAAGAAAGTAGACACCCACAGTTCCTTCCAGCATTTTTGTCTACCTTCGATTTTCCAGCATCTGCAGTTCCTTCCAGCATATTTATCTACCTTTGATTTTCCAGCATGTTGTGTATTTGGATGCTTGGAACAGACTTTAATAAGGCTCGGACATGGGAGGAAACTAACAAGCTTCTTTATTCCAGGATGCCACCTTGAGTCTCCCCCGCACATGCGTACTTGCACAAGACATCACAAGACATCACATATACCAATTACATATGGTAATTATCACATACCTAACACTCCTCCCCCTTTAACTTGGAGGCAGGTAACATCATTTCTATTACATACCTAACACTCCTCCCCCTTTAACTTGGAGGCAGGTAACACCATTTCTATTACATACACCGCACTCCTCCCCTTTTAAGTCAATTTCACCTGTACGGTATATGCTCTTTTCCTACATATCATTGTTTAATACACTGTTGCACAATGGTATTATTACTTAAACCAAATACATTACCCCTTGCTTTATGTGTTATCATTTTCTGGTTCATGTATTTGATTTGTTTTCCTCTTTGTAGGTAGGATCTGACCCATGGCTGCAAGTTTTCGTTTTCTAGCAGCTTCCTCTGCTGTTCAATTTCCATTCTCTGCTTATTTATCTGCTCTTATTGTTTCATGAGATTCTGCAATGCATAACCATTTGTCCATTGCTCAGTGAAGGAGGCTCCATGCTGGACTATACTGAAGTGTCCTAATTGCAATCGGTCCTGCATACTTTTGTCTTGACCGACAAGCCTCTCTTCTTTAGACTTTTCTATTAGCAGCTTTCTACTCATTGTCACACATTTATTTAACCTTTCTTTGTGTCGTTTAAGCCTTTTCTGTTGTTCCTCTATTTGTCTTCTTAAGTCACCTTTCTGGTTCTTCATCAAGAAGTAGGATCTATATTGTCTTTGCAATACAACACTGGCTTTGATTTGTGCTCTGTTTAGTTTTCTTGCTTCATAAGCACGGTAGTGAGACTGCACTACAATTGTTGTATATTTCAGATTGAGGAAGTTTTTCCTATATCGTTTAAGCCTTTTGTATCGTTTAAGCCCTTTCTGTTGTTCATCTATTTGTCCACTTAAGTCACATCTCTGGTTCTTCATCAAGTAAGATCTATATTGTCTTTGCAATACAACAGTGGCTTTGATTTGTGCTCTGTATAGTTTTCTTGTTTTATAAGCACGGTAGTGAGTGCACTATAACTGCTGTATAATTCAGTTTGAGGAAGTCTTTCCTATATCATTTAAGCCTTTTGTATCATTTCAGCCTTTTCTGTTGTGCCTCTATTTGTCTTCTTAAGTCTTTCCGATACCAACTCCTATGGAGTACTGACTGCACTTTTACAGTAGCTCTCTTTTGCTTAACCTACTGCCTAACCACCATACTCTTGTAGGCAGCCTGAATGCACTTTTCCCCGTCCTCGCGGCCTACCAGCGGGCCTGGAGCGGCGTTTCCTGTCGGGGACTGCCCAGAACCTCGGCTTCGGCGGCGGCACAGCACTGGAGCGCTATCGCGGAGCGGGCGATGCCTTGCCCGGGTCGCCGCGCTGGAGCTCCGGTGAGCTGAGGATCGCTGGAGAAAACATCGCGGAGCTGCGGGACTGTGGAGCGACCAGCTGCGGGCTGCGGCGCTGAACTTTACACCGAGAGCCTGGGATCTCTAGATGAGATTGCCAGTTGTGGAGCTCCAACCGGCGCGGCCTTGTTGGCTTCGGAAGCTGCGGCCCCCAGTGCGGAAGCGGCCGTTCCAGGGTTCCCAGGCCGCTGGGAGGACTCTCCCGACGTCGGAACACCATCACCCGGCGAGAACGGCCTGGAACATCGGGCCTCCGTAGAGGCAACTGTGGAGGCCTAAATGGGCCCGACTATGGGTGACCTGGGGTTGGGGACTGGACTTTGTGCCTTCCCTCATGGTGGGAGCCATTGTGGGGGGATGTTCAGTGTTAAGACTATCTTGGTGTTGTGTCTGTATTCTCTTCTCTTTTTTGTGTGCTGATAAATGGCAAAAAGCATTTCACTTCACTACACCCGGGTGTATGTGAATGGGACAAATAAAATATCTTGAATCTTGAATCTTGAATCTTGAATGGTAATAGTTGCATCTCTCATTGACTGATATTGCACAAACTGGGAATGCCCTATTTTGCATGCTTTGTACCATCTCTGGATCAAAATGACTGCTTGTCACATAGCTCTGTAGCGTACACTTGATCGGTAACCATGCTATGCGGCTTGCAGAGTGACTACAGCCGCCTTTTGCATCAAGAAATGCTTTCTTGTAATGCACATCCTTATGAATGACTTAATATGGCATGCTGCCTTGATTTTATCAACCAATAATCTGGCTTTGATCCCGCGGTATAAAACCTGAATACAAATCACTGCTTTTCTCAAACTATTATAATGTCTCACTTTGACATCTCTTATCTGGCATGGTCTGTATCGTTGCTGTACCGCAATGGCAGACCAGCGTAGTTTCTTGAAATACTGACGCTGCTTATGCATCTGATAATAAGTCTGTATGGCCTTGGCAGATTTGTGCATGCACCGCAATTGCTTTTGAACAACCCTTCCTCAGTAGGCCGCCTGAAGCAGCACAAGGCTGCTGCGTACCTTCATATAAGTTTTGCGATCACTTTCCATTTGAAGGTGTGCCCTATAATGGGCTTGTACTATTATAGCTGCCAATCTCATTGCCTTGTATTGACGGTATACTCTGTGCATTCTAAATGCTGCATGTATTACCGTTGCTGCCTTCTGTTTGTTCCGGATCTCTCTCCGTACCTTCATACCCCTGAATGCAGCTTGAATAGCTAGGGTTACCCTCTGGATGGCAATGTACCCTTGCATTTGACTCCTGTCACTTTGCACTTGACCTCTGTCCCTTTGCACTTGACCTTTGTCCCTTTGCACTTGACCTTTGTCCCTTTGCACTTGACCTTTGTCCCTTTGCACTTGACCTTTGTCCTTTTGCACTTGACCTTTGTCCTTTTGCACTTGACCTTTGTCCCTTTGCACTTGACCTTTGTCCCTTTGCACTTGACCTTTGTCCCTTTGCACTTGACCTTTGTCCCTTTGCACTTGACCTTTGTCCCATTGCACTTGACCTTTGTCCCTTTGCACTTGACCTTTGTCCCTTTGCACTTGACCTTAGTCCCTTTGCACTTGACTTTTGTCCTTTTGCACTTGACTTTTGTCCTTTTGCACTTGACTTTTGTCCTTTTGCACTTGACTTTTGTCCTTTTGCACTTGACTTTTGTCCTTTTGTACTTGACTTTTGTCCTTTTGCACTTGACCTTTGTCCCTTTGCACTTGACCTTTGTCCTTTTGCACAACCTTTGTCCTTTTGCACTTGACTTTTGTCCTTTTGCACTTGACCTTTGTCCTTTTGCACGACCTTTGTCCTTTTGCACTTGACTTTTGTCCTTTGAGGGACTCCCTGCCCTCTTTAGTTCAGGCTGCTTGCCTCTGGATACCCTTGGAGGTTTTGGCAAGAAATGAGCCATTAATACCTCCTTGCACTCCTCGTACATTTTATCCATGGGCTTTGCCAGCCGCAGTAATGTATGTAAGGTGTGATAATCCTCTCTTCCTAAGCCTAATATGAACCATGTTCTCTTCTTCTCCTCTGCAGTGATATCATTGGAAATGAACGAAGCCTCCAAGACTTCAGTCCATTTCTCAAAATTGCACCCAGAATCTAACTGGGGCAACTTTCCTACCCTTTGAATAGCCATGCTACCTGCTGCTATTCAGGTGCACTATTCAGGTGCTCCTGTACAGACAAAACACTGATTACCTCAAGATAAGAAAACACATATCTCCTGTACAGACAAAACACTGACTTTTCCAGGATAAGAAAACATAGTTCTCTATTAATTAACTTTAGAAAAATCACTGTCTATCACTTAATCTTATCATAACAGATTTATACTATTAACCCACATTCCATGTTAATAGCCTAACTAGCACATTTTAAACCATATTCCTTCAGAATGCATTACATTAAACAGGGCTTTTATTGCGAAGGATTTCACCGGTCCAGCTTTTATTGTGAAGGTTTCCACCGCTCCAGCTTGTCGGCCTGTGGACTCTGGTGCATCCTCGACCTCTCGAGCTGTCCCCACCAGTACTTCTGCTGATGGCCTCACCGGACCTCCGATTTTGCTGCTTTTGCTGGCCCCCCAGGCCTCACCGTTACATTCAAACACCGCCGGCCACTCCGGACCTTCGATGCTGCTGCTGGCTCAGCCGTTGCTGTCTCCGCTGGCTCGCTGCCAAGTCGACTCCCGCTGCTCCGCTGACTTGCCTGCTGTCTCCCTTGGATGCCCTGCGGAAGGTAAGTCGCTTCTAGTTTCTGCTGCTGGTCCCCGCTGCTCCAAGCGTCGGGACTGTGCCCCGCCCTCGGGGCTGGCTACGCACTGTGTCCCGCTTCTCTCGCGCGGACCTTCCTCTCTCGTGATCAGCTTTCTCCACTCTCGGCCGTCTCCTGCGACCGGGCTTTCTCCGCTTTCTCCTCCGACCGGCCTGACTCTGCTCCCATCTGGGCTGAAGTGCTGGAGTGCTGTGTCCTGCTTCTCTCGCGCAGACCCACTTTTCGCTCGGGACCGGACTTCCTCTCACGTCCGGGCTTTCCCCGCTCTCGGCCGTCTCCTGCGACCGGGCTTTCTCGGATTCTCTCCGCTTCTCTCGCGGGCCTGTCCGCTTTTCTGCTCACGGTCGGGCTGACTCTGCTCCTGACTGGGCTTTCTCTGCTTTCCCCCCCCACCGGGCTGACTGTTCCCGGCCGGGATGAAGACTCGGCTTTTGTCGGTGACTTCTCTGGACCTGTCCGTGGCCTACACGGTACTAGGCCCTCACCCGACGTCTGTGGCTGCTACTGGGGCTGGCCGTGGGCTACACGGTTCTCTTTCGTCGGTGGCTTCTCTGGACCTGTCCGTGGCCTACACGGTACTAGGCCCTCACCCGACATCTGTGGCTGCTGCTTGGGCCTGGCTGTGGGCTGCACAGCCCTGGAAAACGTTCCAGGTAAGCTGACATCGTCGCTCCTTGCTTCCAGCTGCACTCGGTGACCCTTACAGCCCTGCTTGTCTTTCCAACACTCTTCCCGTTCCGACCTTTTTTTGTTTCTTTGGCGCCAATTCAAAACCATTTGGCGCCAAATCATTTGGCTTGGTGCTGTTCCACTTTGTTTCCAAATACAACCTCTATTTTTAACTTGTTTTCGTTTTTCTTGGCTGTCCTTGTTCTTATCTTCTTTGCTCTTTTATCCTTGTCGCCAATTGTTGTGTATTTGGATGCTTGGAACAGACTTCAATAAGGCTCGGACACGGGAGTAAACTAACAACCTTCTTTATTCCAGGATGCCACCTTGAGTCTCCCCCGCACATGCGTACTTGCACAAGACATCACAAGACATCACATATACCAATTACATATGCTAATTATCACATACCTAACACAGCATCTGCACTTCCTTCCAGCATTTTTGTCTACCTTCGATTTTCCAGCATATGCAGTTCCTTCCAGCATTTTTGTCTACATCCAATTTAAATCTTGTAAATGCTTTGAAACTAAATCGCTGATGTTTATCAGACCATTGATCAAATCCTAGAGAGACACAAAATGCTGGAGTAACTCAGCTGGAGTAACTTCAAGTCTGAAGAAGGGTCTCGACCCAAAACGTCACCCATTCCTTCTCTCCAGAGATGCTACCTGTCCTGCTGAGTTACTCCAGCATTTTGTGTCTATCTGATTTAAACCAGCATCTGTAGTTCCTTCCTACACATTGATCAAATCCTCCTTGGAATTTATGCTCCATATAAACCCATTTGCCTGATGGAAATGAGCATTATGCAGCCGAACCAGGAGTACTGCAAACCACAGTGAAATGTAACAAGACAGCAGTACCAGAGATTTACTTGGATCCATGAGGTGCATGACCCCTGCTGGTCATGGCTCAGCATCACATCACAGTTCCATCCACCTCTGCCCATGTACCACAGCCCCTGAAGCCCCAGACATCCCACTACCCACCATTTGAGAAGTGCCTGCCAGAACTCATCGAGCTGATCGCAATAAAAGGCAACTAGTGCAACATTTACTTCCAGATATGCAGAGGGTCTGAAAACTGAAATATGGTTTTGTCTGTATTGAATAGCACAAGAAACAAAAATACAATTAATAAGAAGCAGGACTAAGCTCTAGAGCATTCAGATGAACCCCACTAGTCAGTAGGATTGTGGCTGGTCTAACTATGGACACTTTCATTGTCCAAGCACAGATGCTACCACCTCTTTGGAGTATGGAATTCAATCTACCGAGGTTCTAGTGGCCTCCTGCATGTCCATCACTTGCAGTTTAGGAGCGAAGAAAGGTACATGTCACCCCTATCACAATCATGCAAAATGCAAGCAGATTGTGGGATTATAAATTATGATTATTGTACATCTACTGAACAAGCTCTTATCAAAGATCTCACTACACAACACTGCATCGACAGTCCATTGAATCATTGCATCAGCTTATGCATTAAACTCTGGCCTCTTGTCCCTCAGGCAGTCACAGGCAGAGGCATTCCACTTATTATTCAATATTGACCAGCACAACTCGTTTCATTTTGAGTCCTTGATCTGCTATATGTGCATCAGATGGGTTTAGGATGACCACTGCTAAGTTGAGTGCCAGGAATGTAGCCCCAAGCTCAACACAGCTTGTAAAACCAAAGGCCAGGGACAGGGAGCGGGTAGTTTTCATGGATGGGAGGTAGCATGACCAGGACCCAGGTTGTGCTTACACACGTCATGAATACTCCCGATCCTTCAAGCCGTACAGAAATACAGCCATACTTTTTGGTCACTCTTTGGTTCGATTGCCAACTAAAACAAAGCAGAGACCTGCCAGACTTGGCCAAAAACATTTTTGACAATGCCCCATAAAAGATCCACCATTTTGAAAACTGTATTGATATAGTGTACATTACAAAAATGAAAACATATTTTGTTGTAATTTACCATAGAATAACATTTATTTTAAGAGTGCAGTAAAATAGTAACCGCTCCATGATCCAGAGATTGCTGGTATTGCTGGATGCTTCAGATTTCACTCCACATTAGGTCTGAACAAAGAGCTTAAAGAATGTCCAAGCAGTCTGCTATGTCCTTTCATCATGGGCCCCATTAAATCAGTTGAAAGGAGAATTTGAATGCTATGTTGGAGAATCCCCAATGACAGAATGAACTAGTGAACTGGCATGCCGCACTACAGATGACTGAACTCGTGTTATATGGCTGAAATTCCCAACTGCATTATGGTGCTGTAGTGAGAACAGGATAAGTACATTGTTCATTGTGTGGCAACAGCTTTTAATTTATTTTCTGGTTAAAATAATGTGATACAAGTCAAAAATTGAAAACAGTAAATTCTGGAAATAAGCTATAAACCTATCAGCATCTGAGGAAAAAAAGAGAGAGATTCCGGTATTGCATGCAGTTCCTGAAGTGAATTACATACAATAAGCTGCCCTTGTATATGGTTGCACAAAATTAACTAACAAAGATTTTTTTAAACTGAAATATCATCCTGTATTTCCAGCAGTTTGCTATTTTTAATCTAGATTTTTGGTATTAAGCGTAACTCTTTTTTAATATTAAAACAAAACAGTGTAAACATTTGTGAGGACCATTTCTGGATGGCCCTGTATCCTGCACTGGACTGTTAGCAGTGCAAAACCTGAGGTCCTGCAGTATGTTGGGCCCTTGACACCATTACACGGATGATTGCGGAGTGGGAGGAGAGCAAGCAGATCATGGAGCCCAGCATGGATTGGGATTGGGATAGGGGGCTCAGGACCTGGGACCCACTGATTCACAATATATAGAGAGGGGATGTAATGAGCTTTCTCAATAGAAAGATGTAAAGAGGCTTCAAGGTGATTTAGATAGATTGAGTATGTGGCAGATACACAGGCAATGAGGATGAATATAAAAGTATTTTGGTTCACCCATATTTGGAGTATTACATGCAGTTCTGGTAGCCACATTACCAAAGTGAAGACATTAGAGAGGTTTATCGGAATTAGGCTGTGGGCCGAGGAGCTTTATTCCAGTGTTTCGTGACTCAAGTCACCAAACTACATGAAATTTTCACATATGGTGTAAAAAAATCATATAAATCACCCCTGAAACTCGTCATGAACAAGACTTGCACATTTTCATTAAATTAGAGAAAAACCAGAATTTTTTTGGGTATTTTTAGTCAAAGCACGTTTAACATTGAGTTGTATGCCAGTTGGCCAATCACGCGCTTTGTTTCAGGCTAGCTAAGCAGGGAGCACTGAGAGGGCTTCACAGATGCCTGTTTTACTGGAGATTCTGATGAAGATTTTTTCTAGTTCTGTGGAATACATGTCGTGGAAACTAGCAGCAGGGTAATTGAACTTAGTGAGAAATGCGAGAGGATGCGACTATTATTCGAGTCGCGTCCCCCCCAGCTCCGGCAGCAGCGGCGCAACGTTGGAAACATCGCGGGGCGGGCGATGCCTTACCGGGGATTGCCGTTTGGAGCTCCGTAGTGCTGGGCCTGCTGCACCGACAGCGCGAAGCTGCGGTTCGCGGAGCTCCCAACGCGGGCGGTGCTGACCAACATCGCGGAGTCCTGCGACTCCACCCGGCTCGGCCTGCGGACTCCAGTGGGAGGTGGAGGTCCGGGCCGCTGAGGATGTTCTCCATCGGGGTTCGGCGTCAGGGTTCAACCGTTCCCGGCGAGAGGGCCTGAGCATCGGGCCGCCCGTGGCGGTGACTGCGGGTGCTCGGGAGGCCCTGACTACGGGTGAACATCTGGGAAGATCAGCGGGGAGGCTGGCTGGACTTTGGTGCCGCTGTGGGATTATGTTGTGTGTGGACTTCTGTGTTTGTGCTTTAAAAAAAAAATGTTTATTGATTTATTTTTATGTTACTTGACTGTAAGGAAAATCCATTTCGTTGTCTCTAAAATGAGATAATGACAATAAATTGAATACAACAACAATTCACTCATTCACTAAAGGCTCTGTCTTACGGTGTTGCAGTCATCGGCGGTGAAGAGCGGCTTCGCCTGTAGAGTGGACCGCACGGCAACGGCGAGAGCGCCGAGCCTATGCCACGGGAGCGCCGCACAGATGCTGCGCGGGCGCCGAGTGATTTAAATACGGCTGGTCCCACGTGCTTGCGGTAAGTAAAAAAAAGGGCGGGCCGACTGAGATGACGTCATTTTGGATCTGCGGGGCTGTGGCGGCGGCCATCCTGATCGCGGCGCTGTAACGGTGGCTGTGGCGGCGGCCGTGCCGCACACGTGACTCACCAGCGGCGGCTGTGGCGGCGGCCGTCCTGATCGCGGCGCTGTAGCGGTGGCTGTGGCGGCGGCCATGCCGCACACGTGCCTCACTGGCGGAGGCTGTGGTGGTGCAAGTTCGACGCACGGCGCTCGAGCCACACTGGCGGCGGCTGTGGCGGCGGCCGTGCGGCACTCGTGCCTCACTGGCGGAGGCTGTGCGGTAGGGACATATTTTTGAACAGTGTTGGTTTTATTTTAGCACCGTGCGGTGTTGGGAACAACGCCGCACGGCCCCGGAATTGTGCGTTTGACCGAGTGCGCGGTCTATGGCGGGCCAGGAGCGGTAGATTCTTCCCGTTTCACCGCCAATGACCGCAGACTCGTGAGACAGGCCTTTAACTCACTCGTTCATTCACTCATTCATTCATGATGTACATGAACTATATATATATATATATATATATATATATATATATAGGTATAATCATATATAGTTTAAATGGACTGCAACACGGAAATAGGCTGCCCATGGTGTAATATGGGCATTGGCCACTAGATGGCGCTTACTTTCCCGATCTTATTTTCTAATTAGTTTAATTAATTAATGTGCAGCTTTTGGCAATGACGAGTTATGACATCCTTCTCACTTATATTTCATCTAAATCTGTGGAAAATGTCATGTAGTTTGGTGACTTGGGTCACGAAAACTGGATTCTAGACACATTTTTGATGCTCGGCCCACAGCCTAAGGTGGGATATTGCAACCTTCATGTGGTCCACCCTGTTTCGACGAATGCAATCAAACCGACGTGCACAAACAAGATCAAATAGAACAAGTTGACCTACAACTTTAGGCTGTGCCCGCCATATGCAAGAAGAAGAAGAAGACTTATAAGAAAAGGTTGGACAAACTTGGATTGTTTTCTCTGGAGTGTCAGAGGTTGAGGGGAGATCTAATAAAAGTATGTAAAATTATGAGAGGCATAGATAGCGTAAACAGTCAGAAGCTTTTTCCCAAAGCGGAAAGGTCAAAGACTAGAGGGCATAGCTTTATTGTAAGAGGGGCAACGTTTAAAGCAGACTAGACTAAGTGGGACCCGTTGGGTCCCATGTTCACATGGAGCTGGTCCCCCAACGCAATATTCCACCTCTCCACCAATTCCAATATTGGTGGCCAGTGGGGGGGGGGGTTCTGCAGCGCTAGTATGGGTGTTGTGGGCCGAACAGACACACACACACACACACACACACACACACACACACACACACACACACACACACACACACACACACACACACACACACACACACACACACACACACACACACACACACACCTCCATCTCTCACACACTCACACCCTCCATCTCACATACACACACCGTCTATCACACACGCACTCACACCCACACACACATCCTCCATTGCACACACATTCACACCCACACACACACCCTCCATCTCTCACACTCACATAAACGCACACACTCAATCTCACACACACACACCCTCCATCTCACACACACACACCCTCCATCTCTCACACACACTCACAAACGCACACCCTCCATCTCTCACACACACACACAGGCACACGCTCCATCTCTCCCACACACACACAGAGGCACACCCTCCAGCGGGACTTCGGGAATGAGTGCGACCATTTGACTGCACGGGACTTCTGGAGTGAGCGGGACTTCCAGAGTGAGCGGGACTTCTGGAATAATCGGGACCTCTGGACTCAGCCACGGCGCAGACTCACAGTTCAGTTCACTCATGGTGCAGACTCACAGTTCAGTTCACTCTCGGCTTAGACTCACAGTTCTGGACTCAACTCTCACTCACGGTCTTCCGGGCTGACTGACTCATGACCGGCCTACGGGGCTTTATTCTCCTGGCCCCCGGAAGGGCGTTACGTTCATCATGTTGACGGACAGGCGAGAAGACCAAGCTGCTGATCTCACGATTTTTTAAACATTCATAACTTTTCTATTATTTCACCGATTGGAAAAAACCTTGGGGGGCTTGGAGCGGAGGAGAACAGTGAGAAAGATGGCAAAAAAATCATAGCGATATAGGGTAGCAATTTTGCTAAAATTTATTTACAACATTATACCAGAAGTGGAAGAGATGAGAGTTTTAGTAATAGTATAGGTGTTCAAGGCATGTCTTTTTGCACAGATAGGTGGTGGATACCTGGACTGCACTGCCAAGGGTGGTGATGGAGACATATTGTGGCATTTAAGAGGTTTTTAGATGGCCACATGGATGTGTAGGGATTGAAGGGATATGGATCATGTGCAAGCAAAGGTGATTAGTTTACTTGGCATCATATTCGGCACGGATATTGCAGGCCAAAGGATGGAGGCCGATTCTCTGGATAATTTCAAGAGCGAACGAGATAGGGCTCTTAAAGATAGCAGTCAGGGATATGGGGAGAAGGGGTACTGATTGTGGATGATCAGCCATGATCACATTGAATGGTGGTGCTGGCTCGAAGGGCCGAATGGCCTACTCCTGCACATATTGTCTATTGTCTGTTCCTGTACTGTACTATTTCATGTTCTTAACGTTTCCATTTCAGTAGAAAAGTACAGAAGGGCAAAGATGAAAGATTAGGAATGCTTAAGTTCCATGGAACCTGGCTATCCTTGCGCACCCGTCACTGAAGTTTCTGGTCTGGACCCTTCTTCAGATTCCCTAATTGCCACATTATGATCTCACTCTATTAGATATTCCCAATGTTCCACTTATCCCCTCCCACACTTTGTCCGTAAGATAAAATTAACATGTATTTTTTTCTCTGCTCCAGTTCTAACGAAGGGTATTGACCGTAATGGTTTTCTCTTTCCACAGATGCTGCATAACAAGTCAAGTCAAGTCAAGTCAGGTTTATTTGTCACATACATATACGAGATGTGCAGTGAAATGAAAGTGGCAATGCCTGCGGATTGTGCAAAAAACTACAGAACAGAATAGAACAAAATCAGTATTTACATGTTAGAAAACCCCCCAGCAATTTTTAAGAAGACACAACATAACAGTAAATTAGTACAGTAAATTAGTCCCTGGTGAGATATGAGTTTACAGTCCTAATGGCCTGTGGGAAGAAACTCCGTCTCATCCTCTCTGTTTTCACAGTGCGACAGCGGAGGCGTTTGCCTGACCGTAGCAGCTGGATCAGACCGTTGCTGGGGTGGATCTGCACTTTCTGATGTATAGGACCTGCAGGGGGGCGAGTGTAGTTCCCACAGTGCGTTTGGCCAAACGCACTACTCTCTGCAAAGCCTTCTTGTCCTGGGCAGAGCAGTTCCCAAACCAGATTGTGATGTTCCCAGATAAGATGCTTTCTACAGCCGCTGAGTAGAAGCACTGGAGGATCCTCAGAGAGACTCTGAATTTCCTCAGCTGCCTGAGGTGGTAAAGGCGCTACCTTGCCTTACTCACCAGTGCAGCAGCGTGTGATGTCCATGTCAGATCCTCTGTGATGTGGACTCCCAGGTATTTAAAGCAGCTCACTCTGTCCACAGTAGCCCCATTCATCTTCAGTGGCGTATGCATCCTCAGATGTTGTGCCTTCCTAAAGTCTACGATCCGCTCCTTCATTTTTTTAACATTCAAGAGGAGGCTGTTGTCCTGACACCAGAGTGCCAGATTAGCCACCTTTTCCCGGTAGGCCTTCTCATTATTATCGGAGATCAGGCCCACCACCACAGCGTCGTCAGCAAACTTGATTATAGAGTTTAGCCACACAGTCATGTGTGTACAGGGAGTACAGTAGGGGGCTGAGGACGCAGCCCTGGGTGGATGTCATAACCTGCTGGTGTTTCCAGTATCTCTGTTTTTATTTCAGTTTTCCAGCATCTGCATGTTTTTATTTTTCACTTTTCACAGTTAGAATATGTTTGGCTACTCAACTGACTAATGTTGCTCTTCACAGAAGACCCACTTCCTTCCACACAAACATCTTCCCTTCCTGCTCACAACTCGTTGCTTCTCCTCGGCATGCAATATATAGGAAGTGACAAGAAACAGTGAATGGTACAGCTCTGGGAAGTGTTATAGAGCAGAGGGATCTGGGAGTGCAGGTACATAGTTCCCTGAAGGTAGATAAGGTGGTCAAAAAGGCTTTTGGCCTTCATCAGTCAGAGTATTGAGTTTTGAAGTTGGGAGGTCATGTAGCAGTTATATGAGGCCACATTTAGAGTATTGTGTTCAGCTTTGGACACCATGTTTTAGGAAAGATGTTGTTAAATTGGAATTAGTGCAGAGAAGATTTACAAGGGTGTTGCCAGGACTCGAAGGTCTGAGCTACAGTATAAGGAGAGGTTAAGCAGGCTGGGACTCTATCCCCTGGAGCGCAGGAGGATGAGGGGTGATCTTATAGAGGTGTATGAAATGATGAGAGGAATAGATCGGGTGGACGCACAGAATCTCTTGCACAGTGGGGGAGTCGAGAGCCAGAGGGCATAGGTTTTAGGTGAAGGAGGAAAGATTTTATAGCAACCTGAGGGGTAACTGTTTCACGCAAATGGTGGTGGGTGTATGGAACGAACTGCCAGAGGAGGTAGTTGAGGCAGGGACTATCGTGAGTTGGGCCAAAGGGCCTGTTTCCACACTGTATGTAATTCTATGACTATCTTTGACATGTCCATAAAACCCTTTGCAGAAGAAACATACCAATACTCCCTCTTTCACTGCCCACAACAATGAGGAGAGAACCAGAAACATAGGGGTAGGAAGTTAGCAATTTTCACCATCCACACTCTTGCGCAGATGAAGTAGAGATTCATGGTAACACAGACCAGGTAGGGATGTTGGCCATATCACTGCCCTCAGCAATACTGGAGGCAAGGTCTCAGCAGAGTGCATACGTAATATGGGTGCTTTTTTCTCAACAATTTATTTGGATAGACAGCTATAACAACAACTGCATTGGTACCGCCTCCAACACAAACGCATTCTGAGGCTGTGACCTCTGGTCCTAGACTCCCCAAACGTAGTAGATGGGGGCGCCGTCGAGTATGGCTGCCCTGCCAGCAGCTGTTATTTTCACCCTTTTCACCCTTTTTTTATTTTTAGTTAGTTAAAAGTGTTCGTTTTGGAGGTCTTTTAGTCTTTTTATGTAGGGGGGGGGGGAAGGGGGAAACTATTCTTCTCAGTCCCTACCTGGTCGGAGATGCGGATTTTCTCCGAGCCGTATCTTCGCCCCTTCCTCGCGGCCTACGGGAAGACTGGAGCGGCGTTTTCCTGCCGGGACCGGCGAGGACTTCAGCTTCGGCGGCGGCACAGCGCTGAAGCACCATCGCGGAGCGGGCGATGACTAACCCGGGTCGTGCAGTAAGCTCCGGAGTGCTGTGACAGCCGGCACCAACATCGCAAAGCTGCGGTCTGCGGTCTGCGGTCTGCGGTCAGCGGTCTGCGGTCTGTGGAGCTTCCAGCCGCGGGCGGCGCTGAATTTTAAACACCGCGGAGCCTGGGATCTCACGACGAGGTCGCCAGAGTCGGAGCTCCAACCAGCGCGGCTCGTGGACTTCGGGAGCCGCGGTCTCCTGGGATGAAGCGGCCGCTCCAGACATTCCGGGCCGCCGAGAGTGTTCACCCGATGCCAGAATTTCATCATCCGGCGAGAGGACCTGAAGCATCGGGCTGCCGTGTCGGCGACTGCAGAGGCCTCAATAGGCCCCGACTATGGGTGAACTGGGGATGGGACTGGACTTTGCTGCCTTCCCCCACAGTGGGAACCATTGTGGGGGGATGTTTTTATGTTTATTGTTAAATTCTGTTAAATTCTTTAATGTTGTGTATTACTTTATTCATGTGCTGCATTGGCAAGTCGAATTTCACTACACCAATTGGTGTATGTGACAATAAATGTCCTTTGTCCTTTGTCCTTTGTCCCACTATCTCAAGAGACAAACTGTCTGCTGATGTTTACTATAAATACCACAGCTACCATAACTACACTTCCACCTACCTGGTGCCTTGTCAGGACACCATGCTTTTTCAGGTTCTGCTGCATCTATTCTCAAGGTTAGACCGTCTGTTGCAGGATATCTGAAATCTCCTTTTTCAGGAAACATAGCTTCGTATCTTCTATGATGAATTAAGCCCTCACTCCCATTTCCCCCCATCTCCTGGACATTTGCTCATATCCTTCCCTCCCTGTAGACAGAAAATGGACAGAGTTCCCTTACTCCTCACCTTTCAATCCACCAACCTCCATCAATCCACCAGCACATCACCCTTCGCCATTTCTATCAGATGCAATGGGATCCCAATTCTTACCCTTCCCATCCCAGTCTGCTTTAGACTGGGCCAGTCTCTCTGTGACTCCCTAGTCTGCTCATTCATGTCGCCTCACCTCCACCTCCCCCCCACCCCCTCCCCCCCATCAACCCCACCCCACCTTGTCCCCTGGCTTTAAGAACAGAGCAGCAAAGGAGTAACATACAGTACATCCAGATGTGCCACCACTGCCTCTTTCCTTCCAGGGAAGGGACATAAATGGCCACTAAAAGGGAAGAGTTACATGCAACAAAGTTATGCTGTTATTGTGCAGTAACACATTGTGAACAGGTAAGAGATTTTCCTGAAATATTGGATTATGCAGATGCAGCAAAAATCATCCACCTTCGCTTTCCGAAGTTGAGTTCCCCAAGCTGCTTGGTTTTTAGTTTTAGAGATACAGCGTGGGAACAGGCCCTTCGGCCCACCGGGTCTGCGCCGACCAGCGATCCCCACACATAAACTATCCTACAATTTTTACATTTACCAAGCCAATTAACCTACATACCTCTTTGTACGTCTTTGGAATGTGGGAGGTAACCGAAGATCTTGGAGAAAACCCATGCAAGTCATGGAGAGAACGTACAAACTCCATACAGACAGCACCCGTAATCGGGATCGAACCCGGGTCTCCGGCGCTGCATTCGCTGTACGGCAGTAACTCTACTGCTGCACCACCGTGACTGCCAAAATCCACTCCACCCAAAGGATCGTGCAACCCACCGGAGGCTTCAGGAGATATTTATTTATTATTACTGTAATCTACTCCGAAATAAGAACGATAACAACACACGGTTGTCAAAGGAGTGGCCACTTACAGTTCTTTATATGTCAACATTTTCCATGTGACAAGCATCCAAAGAGAAAAGGGCGTAGATTAAAAATGTAATTGGACATTGTTAAATTTCTGACTATGGAACCAAAGAGGATATTATGGGAACCTTTGAAAGTCAGCAGCATGATAGAGATCAGGAATTAGATAGTTGCAGCACCTTGTAATATTTATCTATTGTAATCAAAATCTCAATAACCTGAACAATTAATCACAAATTGAATAAAGGATGACTTACAGTTTGTGCAAAATAGTGAATGGGAACCTGTCATTTTACTTATATTTGCTTGTTATCCAGAGAGATTAGTTTGCAAGTTGTAAAGGGCCTGTCCCACATGGGCGACCTAATCCGCGAGTTCTGGCGAGTTTGCCCTTGACTCATACTCACAGCATGGTCAACACAAGGTCATAGGAGGTCTTCGTAACTCTCCTTCATGCTCGAGAGTGGTCTCCGCATACTCGAGGCCTCAGCTAGGTCGCAGCATTTTCTTCAATATGTTACAAAATGCCCGCAAGTAAAAAAAGGTTGCCATGGAAAAAATCGATACTTTTTTTACTTGTAGGTTTAGTCATAGTAGATTGTAGTAGGTCGGCATGTTAGTCGTAGGTAATCGAGGGTAGTCGAAGGTAGTCAAAGGTAGTCTTCGTCATAGTCGAAGGGAGGTCGAAGAGAGGTCGAAGGAGATCGAAGGAGGTCATCTTCACTCTTCACTATTCGGTGTCCAATTTCCCCGAAGTTAGTCGTAGCTAGTCTTAGCTGGTCTTCAACATTGTCGAAGGAGGTCGTCTACATAGTCGAAGGAGATCTTCAACATGTCATTTTTTAAAACTCTTCTGAACTCGCCAATTAGGTCGCCCAAGTGGGACAGCCCCTTAAAGCAAAGTTTCATTTGTTATAAATCACGTAAAAATACATTCAATTTTAACTAGCTTCTCTGTATGCCTCCAGTCATAAACCACACATTAGCCAAATTGTATGTGATTGAACAGAATCAATCAATTGCTAGATTTCTAATTAAGTAACTTACTGAAACAGGTTTGAATTAATAGCTTCAGTAAATAAGGCGTTCACAGGTTTTAGTTCAGGAAATGGTTGTTTTTTATGATATTCAAATGTATTCATTACTATCATTCTCTTTCAAGGCTTTTGGGTTATTCTCTCATCATGGTAGATTTAGTCTTGCAAACAGCTAATGAAATATATCAACTTCGAACACTTCAATGAAGAAATAATTAATGGCTGTAGAAAATGAGGAAGCATTAAGCCAGCAGGCACAATGTGGCCATACTAGTTACTAATGGAGCAGCTAGAGCAGTGTTCGTGTCAAGGGCAGTGTCAGGGCCCGGTGTCATCACCAGTACATCTGTCAGTTTCAGAGGCTGGGTCACAGCCCCATGCATTTCAGGATTGCCACAGATGGCAAGAGCACCATCAGAGACAATGCTGTAGGGTAAACAATTAGTCTGTGCCATTGAAAAAGTGCACCTCCTGCCAAAGTGTTGCTGGTAGCAACCTAATAGCTTCCCTCACTGACATTTACATTTGTACCACCTATTTAGTTCCAGACATAGGTTGATGAACATGCTACCAGATGTGATCTGCAGAAGCAGAACAAAGAAAATTAACACAAATAGAAGTCAAACAAAATAATCCATAATGCAGGAGATGTCTGGTGATCATCAATCCTCTGTGACTGATCAACACCGCCAGCCAGCCAGCCTGGCTCATTGATGCAGTCCCAATGTATCATCCACAGAGTTTTGGTTGCTTTTAAACTTTTGGAATATCAAATCAATGATTCCCTCATTTGCTGCCTCATTTTGGGACATTGCTCCACCATTTCAAAAGCTGACGGCAAGATCACAAACGTTAGGTAAACTTAGTGGATGATAAACGTGAAAGAGGGACAGCAGCAGGCTGCTGAAGAATGAAGCAACGGTGCTGAAGTGGCCTGCTTCATGCTGGGTGGAGAACCAAGCCAGAAGATCCTTCCAGGAATTGGTGAAGCCTAAGCACACAGTTCATCTGTAACTTCCAACCTTAAACATGGAGATCAATGGCATCAGGTAGAAAGTTGCTTCAAAAACATTGGCGTTCTGCCATTAATCTTCAGTAAACCTTGGGATCATACTTTATGTCCAGAACTTACCAAGTGAAGATCTGCTAATGGACTCCATGTTTGGCAGTAGGCCAGAGTCTTCTTGAACTTTCTGAGTGCATACTGATCAGATCAATGACTTCAAAATAGAAATTCTTAGCCTGAATCATGGAGAAGCTTTATGATTGTTTTAATTAATGTTTTCTCAGTAGTTTTATTTTTGATTAACTTTAATTTTTTTGAAAATGGATGAATAATATTATTACAATAAAATGTAATTGAATTAAATTACATTTATAATCAGGGAAAAATTTGCAAAATTAAATTCTAGGACAGCTTTGGGCATAAGTCAGAGATCGCTGCATAGTTTTGCTATCTCGCCAAGACTGTCAGGGACATTGTGGAGGCCGGGCCCCTGTGCCACACCATCTGAGGGCTATTCTCAACTCAAATATTCACCTCGCTGAATGTCTCCAGGATCTAAAAGCCGAATGAGACAGGCTGCTTGGAAGTTAGCTCACATGGGATCCAGGGAGAGCTAGCTAACTGGATACAGAATTGGCTTCATGGTAGGGGATGGTGATGGGAAGGTTGTTTTTATGGACTAGAGGCCTATGACTGGTGGTATGCCTCAGGGATCGGTGCTGGGCCCATTGCTTGTGTGTCAGCTATATCATTGCTTTGGATGAGAATGTACAAGGCATGATTAGTATTTTGCTGAAAAATAGGTGCATCAAAGGTTAACAAATGGTTAACAAGAATTACCATGGAATCTTGAACAGCTGAGCACATGGGCAAAAGAATGGTAAATGGAGTTTAATTCAGATAACTGTCATTATAGCATTTTGGAAAGTCAAACCAGGGTAGGACATTCTCAGTCAATTGTAGGACCCTGGGGAATGTTGTAAAGCAGCAGGATCTCAGAGTACAGGTACATGGTTCCCAGAAAGTGGCACCATAGTGAAGAAGGCTTCTGGTGTTCATCAGTCAGGGCATTGAGTGGGGAGGTTGGGATGTTATGTTATATTACACAAGACATTGGTGAGGCCGCACTTGTGCTTTGTATTGTGTTTTGGTGTCCTTGCTATAGAAAATATGCCATTAAGCTGGAAAGGACGCAGACAAATATTTACGAAGTTGTTGCCACGACTCAAACGCTTGTCAAAAGGAAGAGATTGAGTAGACTAGGAGTTTATTACTCGGAGTACAGATGGGGTGAATCCACAGTATTTTTCCTTGTGTAGGGGAATCAAGAACAAGAGGACATACTGGTGATTTAAAGTGAGAGGGGAATTATTTAAAAGGAATCTGGTGGGCAACATTTCGACACAGAAGGTGGTGGGTATATGGAACGAGCTGCCAGAGGAAGTACCGTATTTCCCGGCAATGAAGACGCTATTTTTTACCCTAAAATCAGGCCCGAAAATTTACCTGCGTCTTGGAGGCTGAAGGCTAGTTTGTTAGCCAAGAAAGATAGACTTAGGCCGAATCGCTTTTAAAACATGGGGGGGGGGACACCATGAGGCCTAACACAGGGGTCTCTGCAACCTACGGCCGGGATCTGGCCCGTAACCCGAACTCAAGCGAACCCAAGCGAGCCGACCTGGGAACTGCAGCCATTCACGCGGCAGGCTGCCGACCTGGGTGCAGGGCCGGATTTACGTATAAGCTGGACAAGCTTAAGCCTAGGGCCTCGAGATCTAGGGGGGCCTCGCAGAGCCGGATTTACCACTAGGCTTCACAGGCTGAAGCCTAGGACCTCGAAATCTAGGGGGTCTCCGGCCAAGGCAGGACACCTGCTGTTCAACTCTGGGCAGGCCCCCCTCTCTATCTCTCTCTCTCTCTCCGTCTCCCCCCGCCATCCGGATCCGGGCCGTCGGGCTCCGCTCTCCGCCTTGCACATGCGCACTGCTACGGCCAGCACATCCTCCCTCCTGCACATGCGCGCAACCACGGCCCGCACAACCACGGCCCGCACAACCACGGCCCGCTGCCTAAAAGTGCCAGAGACCCGGAATTGATCCTGAATATGGGTGCTGTCTGTATGGAGTTTGCTCCTTTTCCCTTTGATCACATGGGTTTTCTTCGGGTGCTCTTGTTTCCTTCCACATTCCAAAGGTGTGCAGAAACCTATTTCAGACCCAACCCAAAACGTAATATTTTCCTTTTGTCCAGAGATTCTGTATGACCTGTTGAGTTACTCCAGCTTTTTGTGTCTATCTTCAGTTTAAACCAGCATCTGCACTTCCTTCCTACACACACGATACTATACGATTGTACTTTATTAATCCCAGGAGGGAAATATAGTTATATATTCATATATAAATATACACCGTTTTGTTGTCTCGTTTATAACATTGTTTACAGAGTACTATGTTTACATATTCTGTTGTGCTGCTGCAAGTAAGGATTTCATTGTTCTAACTGGGACGTGAGAGAAAAAAACTCTTGACTCTTGACTTACTCCGCTAATGTGTGGGATAGAACTAGTGTACGGGTGATCAGTGGTCGGCGTTGACTCGGTGGGCTGAAGGGCCTGTTTCCACGCTGTATCTTTAAATTAAACTAAAGACACTAAAACCAGAGGGAGTCTAAAGAAGGGTCTCTACCCGAAACGTCACCCAATTTCTTCTATCCTGAGTTGCTGGCTGCTCCATGGAGTTCCCCCGCACAATTAAAGCATGGACTAGTCCTCACCCTACCATAGTTACCCAACCAGACGCAAGGGAGGAGACCGCACATCATCGGTCGCCCTGCGCATGCGCACTGCCACGGCAACTGGTCGGCGCTGGGCACTTTCTCCCTCGCTTTGAATTGTAGGAGATTTGGCCGCCATTGCTGTCCGGTCGCTGCCTCGCCGCCAGCGCTGAAAAACCAACGCAGAATCACTCCCTGGATCTGGAGTAACTCCCTGGAGTAACTCTTGCTTCTGGTTTCCTGGTCCTCCATAAATATTCTAAATGGAATTTAAACTGGAGGTGGTAGAGGGCTGAACAATAACACCCTATTGCATTTTATCTGTTTATTTATTGTGTATATATATGGTCTATGGTATATACACTGAACTTTTATCTCCTGTTCTGTATTATGTTCACATATTCTGTTGTGCTGCAGCAAGCAAGAATTTCATTGTCCTATCTGGGACACATGACAATAAAACTCTCTTGACTCTTGACTTGGACTTAAGCAAAAAAGGGTTCTTGGGGATAAAAGAGGTACCTTAAATTTAGTTGCGTCTGGTTGGGTAACTATGGTAGGGTGAAGATTATTCTATGCATTAATTGTGCGGGGGAACTCCATGGAGCAGCCAGCAACTCAGGATAGAAGAAATTGGGTGATGTTTCGGGTAGAGACCCTTCTTTAGACTCCCTCTGGTTTTAGTGTCTTTAGTTTAATTTAAAGATACAGCGTGGAAACAGGCCCTTCAGTCCACCGAGTCCACGCCGACCACTGATCACCCGTACACTAGTTCTATCCCACACATTAGCGGAGTAAGTCAAGAGTCAAGAGTTTTTTTCTCTCACGTCCCAGTTAGAACAATGAAATCCTTACTTGCAGCAGCACGACAGAATAAGTAAACATAGTACTCTGTAAACAATGTTATAAACGAGAAAACAAAACGGTGTATATTTATATATGAATATATAACTATATAAATATATATATATGTGTGTGTGTGTGTATAATATATATACCCACACACACACACACACAATTTCCCTCCTGGGATTAATAAAGTACAATTGTATAGTATCGTGTGTGTAGGAAGGAAGTGCGGATGCTGGTTTAAACTGAAGATAGACACAAAAAGCTGGAGTAACTCAACAGGTCAGACAGAATCTCTGGACAAAAGGAAAATATTACGTTTTGGGTTGGGTCTGAAATAGGTTCCTGCACACCTTTGGAATGTGGAAGGAAACAAGAGCACCCGAAGAAAACCCATGTGATCAAAGGGAAAAGGAGCAAACTCCATACAAACAGCACCCATATTCAGGGTCAATTCCGTGTCTCTGGCACTTTTAGGCAGCAACTTTATGGCCAATGTACAGACCCATAGTCTTGAACTTAATTAAAATGACAAGTGTGACATTTCCTGCGGTTGCAAGGGAAAGTGCCAGGAGAGGGGGTGGTTTGGGTGGAAAGGGACGAATTGACCAGGGAGTTACGGAGGGAGCGGGTCTCTGCAGAAAGCCAACAGGGGAGGAGATGGGAAGATGTGGCCAGTGGTGGGATCCCATTGGTAGACAAAAAAGCTGGAGAAAATCAGCGGGTAAGGCAGCATCTGTGGAGCGAAGGAATAGACGACGTTTCGGGTCGAGACCCTTCTTCAGATTGATGTCGAGGGGGGGTGACATGAAAAAGAAAGGAAGAGGCGGAGACAGTAGGCTGTGGGAGAGCTGGGAATGGGAGGGGAAGGAGGGAGAAAGCAAGGGCTACCTGAAATTAGAGAAACCAATGTTCATACCGCTGGGGTGTAAACTACCCAAGCAAATATGAGGTGCTGCTCATCCAATATGCGGTGGGCCTCACTCTGGCCATGGAGGAGGCCCAGGCAGAAAGGTCATATTCGGAATGGGAAGGGGAGTTGAAGTGTTGATCCACCGGGAGATCAGGTTGGTTATTGCGAACTGAGTGGAGGTGTTGTGCGAAGCGATCGCCAAGCCTGCGCTTGGTCTCACCGAGGTTGATCATACGCTGAATAATCCAACCACATTTTTGTTTGGAAGTGGAAAGAAATAATAGAAATTGCATTCATTGCAATGTGTAAAAAGAGTTGAGATACTGTATTATAATTTTGCTGCATGTCATTGTGGTATATATCATGTCTTGATTGGTGAATATGTTTAGTTTGTGGCTTTATTTGAAGCAGAAATAATATGTGAGTGCTTCATTGAGCATAATTCCGACTGGTAACTACGCACTTCGTCCAAGCACATTATCGCATGTGTCATGCAAGCCATCTTAAATGAACACCTAAACTGCAATTTGGCAACTTAAAAAGCTGCCAAGGTTGCCCGGCTGACAACAGAGAAAAAAAATTAAGAGAGCCCTGCAAGGTATATAATATTTTTGACACTGTCATAGGCCTTTCTTACATATGCTGGCACAATGCACTGTTGTCTCTAAACAACCCTTCAGTAATTTTCGTTGCCCTCCATTTCAGAATAATAGTGTTTTAAGCCAATAACTCGACACTAGCAGTGGCAATAAATAAATAAATTAATAAAGCGCAGCTTTCCAGCACCTTATCTCATTGGCCACGCTCGGCTGCAAATTGCTGTCAATCTGGTGGACCATCTTCCTCTAGTCATGGGAGTGGGGGATTGGGGGGGGGGGCTCACAAGTGGAACAGCTTAGGGCCTCTCTTCATCTAAATCCAGCCCTGCCTGGGTGTCACAGCCAGACCTGGGGCAAGCGAGCCGACCTGGGCGCAATAGCCAGACTTGGGGCAAGCCAGCCGACCTGGGCGCTACAGCCAGTCCCGTGGCACGCAGGCTTTGGAGGTGTGTGTCGGTTGTCGGTCAAGTGAGAGTAACAGAGATAACTGCTGCCTTGTCAACAGACGCGCACAAAAGCAGTTGGTATTAGTTTTGAAATTCTCGTTATCCCTATTTTTGACCTGGCTTGGAGACCGGACAGTGAGGGGACCAGAGCAAAGATCATAGAGCGGAGTGGGTCAGTGGGCGATGGATACAGGACAGCGGGCGTTTCAGCTTACTCCTGTGTCAGCGCGAGTAACCTCAATTGGTCCCTTGAACTATTATTGTCATTCAATAAGATCACAACTGATTCAACTTGTCCTGGTGTGCTCCCGTTTTTCCCACAATCACTCCACCTGCCGTCACCCTCTACCCCCCACCCATTCAGTCATTCAGAATGGAGGAGATCTGGAAGCCTTGGGCAAGTTGAATTGTTACTTTCTGTATTTTTATTTGTTTATTTGTTTATTTATTAGCGTGAGAAATTCTATGTCCGCCCAATATTTTTTCAAAATTTCGCAACTCAAAATGGGGGGGTGTATTCGGCGAAGGTGCGTCTTCATTGCCGGGATATACGGTAGTTAAGGCAGGTGTAATAACAATATTTAAAAGTCATTTGGACAGATACATATAAAGGAAATGTTTAGAAAGATATGGACCAAACGCAGACAAATGGGATTAGCTTAGATAGGCCATCTTGGTCAGCATGGACAAGTTAGACCGAAGGCCCTTCGTACGTGGTGTATGGCTCAACGACGCCATGGGATTTCACCTATGTATCTGTAACAAATGAGCTGAGCATAGGGAGAGGGCCAACAGACCTAGACCAGGAAGATTTTTGCCATAATTTTCTTATTACAACCCACACTATTAATAATATGAAGGTATATTGCATACACTGACTTTCAGTTAGTGTGAAAAATTCCAAGATAAATTCAAGAGAGCAGGGAACAGATAAAGAAGTTTCCAGAAATGCAACTCAAGTGGGAAATCTCGTCTTCTTTCTCTGAACACATTAGTATTTAGTATTCCCAAATGATTGGGATAATGAGTATTTAGACCTAGGAAAACAACTTTGTAAGATATGAACATGGTGGAAACAATGGGCAGAATAATGTTGCAGCTACAAGAGCTGCAGCCCAACAGCTCGGGCAACCTGGGTTCAATCCTGACATGCAGTGCTATCTTTTATGCAGTTTGCACATTCCCTCTGGTTTCCTGCTACATGCCATGATGGTAGGCTAAAGTAAATTGGAAGTTGTAGGTCAATGAAAATTGTGTGTAGGTGTGAGGTAAAATTCAGAGGACATTGCTGGGGATGTGGGGCGAATAGTATGGGTAGGTCCAAATAGGTGCTTGAATATCAATGTGGAACTTGCGGCCCAATGAGGATATTTCCATGCCAAATAAAGGAGTAGCGGCGGAGATTGTAAGGGTTGGGAAAGAGAGGCTAGAAGAGTTCAGATGGAGTGAGCAAGTGAGTTTGTAGGTCCGATCGGTAGGTCTGTAAGGAGATTAGGTGCTGGGTGAGACCAGAAAGGTTAACATTAGAACAAATGGATCAGGGTGAATGAAAGAATCATGGATACACAGATGGATCATGGAACAGATTGGAACAGTCAGTGAAAGATCAAAAGAGAAGGGGAAGGAGTTGTGGACACAAGAAGGATCTAAAATTAAATAGAAAGGTTGGGAAAGAAGATCTGCAAAATTAATGTACCATTTGGTACAAGTCTTCAGGGTTTCTTTTAAAAACTAATTGTTTTTATATTTGTTTAGAAACATAGAAACATAGTAAATAGGTGCAGGAGTAGGCCATTCGGCCCGTCGAGCCTGCACCGCCATTCAATATGATCATGGCTGATCATCCAACAGTATCCTGTACCTGCTTTCTCTCCATACCCCCCGAACCCTTTAGCCACAAGGGCCACATCTAACTCCCTCTTAAATACAGCCAATGAACTGGCCTCAACTACATTCTGTGGCAGAGAATTCCGGAGATTCACCACTCTCTGTGTAAATTTTTTTTTTTTCATCTCAGTCCTAAAAGATTTCCCCTTTATCCTTAAACTGTGACCCCTTGTTCTGGACTTCCCCAACATCGGGAACAATCTTCCTGCATCTAGCCTGTCCAACCCCTTAAGAATTTTGTAAGTTTCTATAAGATCCCCCCTCAATCTTCTAAATTCCAGTGAGCACAATCCGAGTCTATCCAGTCTTTCCTCATATGAAAGTCCTGACATCCCAGGAATCAGTCTGGTGAACCTTCTCTGTACTCCCTCTATGGCAAGAATGTCCTTCCTCAGATTAGGAGACCAAAACTGTACGCAATACTCCAGGTGTGGTCTCACCAAGACACTGTACAACTGCAATAGAACCTCCCTGCTCCTATACTCAAATCCTTTTGCTATGAATGCTAACATACCATTCACTTTCTTCACTGCCTGCTGCACCTGCATGCCCACTTTCAATGACTGGTGTACCATGACACCCAGGTCTCGTTGCATCTCCCCTTTTCCTAATCGGCCACCATTCAGGTAATAGTCTACTTTCCTGTTTTTGTCACCAAAGTGGATAACCTCACATTTATCCACATTATACTGCATCTGCCATGCATTTTCCCACTCACCCAGCCTATCCAAGTCATCTTGCAGCCTCCTAGCACCCTCCTCACAGCTAACACTGCCCCCCAGCTTCGTGTCATCCGCAAACTTGGAGATGTTGCATTCAATTCCCTCGTCCAAATCATTAATATATATTGTAAATAGTTGGGGTCCCAGCACTGAGCCATGCAGTACCCCACTAGTCACTGCCTGCCATTCTGAAAAGGACCCGTTTACGCCTACTCTTTGCTTCCTGTCTTCCAGCCAGTTCTCTATCCACATCAATACTGAACCCCCAATACTGTGTGCTTTACGTTTGTATATTAATCCCTTATGTGGGACCTTGTCGAAAGCCTTCTGAAAGTCCAGATATAACACATCCACTGGTTCTCCCTTATCCACTCTACTAGTTACATCCTCGAAAAATTCTATAAGTTTCGTCAGACATGATTTACCTTTCATAAATCCATGCTGACTTTGTCCAATGATTTCACCATTTTCCAAATGTGCTGCTATCCCATCTTTAATAACTGACTCTAGCAGTTTCCCCACTACCGATGTTAGACTAACTGGTCTGTAATTCCCCGTTTTCTCTCTCCCTCCCTTTTTAAACAGTGGGGTTACTTTAGCTACCCTCTAATCCTCAGGAACTCCAGAATCTAAAGAGTTTTGACAAATTATCACTAATGCATCCACTATTTCTGGGGCTACTTCCTTAAGTACTCTAGGATGCAGCCTATCAGGCCCTGGGGATTTATCGGCCTTTAATCCATTCAATTTACCTAACACCACTTTCCGGCTAACCTGGATTTCACTCAGTTCCTCCATCTCATTTAACCCCCGGTCCCCTGCTATTTCCGGAAGATTAATTAAGTCTTCCTTAGTGAAGACAGAACCAAAGTAGTTATTCAATTGGTCTGCCATGTCCTTGTTCCCCATGATCAATTCACCTGTTTCTGACTGCAAGGGACCTACATTTGTTTAAACTAATCTTTTTCTCTTCACATATCTATAAAAACTTTTGCAGTCAGTTTTTATGTTCCCTGCCAGTTTTCTTTCATAATCTATTTTCCCTTTCCTAATTAAACCCTTTGTCCTCCTCTGCTGGACTCTGAATTTCTCCCAGTCCTCTGGGAGGCTGCTTTTTCTGGCTAATTTGTATGCTTCGTCTTTTGTTTTGATACTATCCCTGATTTCCCTTGTTATCCACGGATGCACTACCTTCCCTGATTTATTCTTTTGCCAAACTGGGATGAACAATTGTTGTACTTCATCCATGCAGCCTTTAAATGCCTTCCATTGCATATCCACCGTCAACCCTTTAAGAATCAATTGCCAGTCTATCTTGGCTAATTCACGTCTCATACCCTCAAAGTTACCTTTCTTTAAGTTCAGAACCCTTGTTTCTGAATTAATTATGTCACTTCCATCCTAATGAAGAACTCAACCATATTATGGTCACTCTTGCCCAAGGGGCCACGCACAACAAGACTGTTAACTAACCCTTCCTCATTACTCAATACCCAGTCTAGAATAGCCTGCTCTCTCGTTGGTTCCTCTACATGTTGATTTAGAAAACTATCCTGCATACATTCCAAGAAATCCTCTTGCTCAGCACCCCTGCCAATTTGATTCACCCAATCTATATGTAGATTGAAGTCACCCATTATAACTGTTTTATCTTTGTTGCACGCATTTCAAATTTCCTGTTTGATGCCATCCCCAACTCCACTACTACTGTTAGGTGGCCTGTACACAACTCCCACTAGCGTTTTCTGCCCCTTAGTGTTTCGCAGCTCTACCCATATCGATTCCACATCCTCCAAGCTAATGCCCTTCCTTTCTATTGCGTTAATCTCCTCTCTAACCAGCAACGCTACCCCACCTCCTTTTCCTTTCTGTCTATCCCTCCTGAATATTGAATATCCCTGGATGTTCAGCACCCAGCCTTGGTCACCCTGGAGCCATGTCTCCATGATCCCAACTTATATCATAGTCATTAATAGCTATCTGCACATTCAACTCATCCACCTTATTACGAATGTTCCTTGCATTGAGACACAAAGCCTTTTACAACACTCTTACCCCTTATACAAGTATGTTGAAAAATGGCCCTTTTTGATTTTTGCCCTGGATTTGTCTGCCTACCACTTTTACTTTGCACCTTGCTACCTATTGCTTCTACCCTCATTTTACACCCCTCTGTCTCTCTGCTCACACATTTAAGAAACCCACCACCTCTTATTCTCTGTTTATTATGTTTTTCTTCTTTCCCCCCTACATGTTGGGTCTGAGTGCTTCCCTTCTCTGCCTCCTGCCTCACACACTGTCTACTAGCTTTCTCTATTTGAGTCCCTCCCCCCAACCGTTCTAGTTTAAAGTCTCCACAGTAGCCTTTGCAAATCTCCCCGAGATTTAGTTGATATTGGTTTATTTTTGGCAAATGGTTTGTATTTTATAAGCATAATTTATAAGAAAATAACAAATAATATTCTATTTGAATGTTCTAAAGGGTGAGGGGGGATCTTACAAAACCATATAAAATTATAAAAGGACTGGACAAGCTGGATGCAGGAAAAATGTTCCCAATGTTGGGCAAGTCCAGAACCAGGGGCCACAGTCTTAGAATAAAGGGGAGGCCATTTAAGACTGAGGTGAGAAAATACTTTTTCACCCAGAGAGTTGTGAATTTGTGGAATTCCCTGCCACAGAGGGCAGTGGAGGCCAAATCACTGGATGGATTTAAGAGAGTAATAGCCATGTCCCACTGTACAAGTTCATTCAAAGCGTTCTCCCGAGTTTGCCCTGATTCGAACTCGGAGATTTACGGTAATGGCCGCTCGCAGGTACTCGGGGCTCTCGTGGACATTTTCAACATGTTGAAAAATCTTCACGAGTCTTCCCGAGCTTACCTGCCGTTAGCGAGTCTTCCCGAGTACCTGCCGTTAGCGTTACGAGCCGCTAAGAGACGTCCCCGAGTTCCGACGTACTCGCTACGTTCATTCTATGTGCTTACCATGAGTTTGATTTATTTTTTTACTCGGGAGAACACTTGAATGAACTTGTACAGTGGGACAGGGCTTTTAGATAGAGCTCTAGGGACTAGTGGAATCAAGGGATATGGGGAGAAAGCAGGCACGGGTTATTGATTGGGGACGATCAGCCGTGATCACAATGAATGGCGGTGCTGGCTCGAAGGGCCGAATGGCCTCCTCCTGCACCTATTTTCTATGTTTCTATGTTTACATGAAAATGGATAAAGCAAGACAGGTAGTGCTTCCCTTCACCACTGATATTTTTTATTGGAAAGGTCCATAAGAAAGGAAGAACTTGCATTTGTGCCAGTACCTACAACAGTATTAACACAATTAACACAGTACACAATTAACACAATTAACACAATTAACACAGTACTCATATCATACGCTATTGACAATACTCTAAACTCTTCATTACCTGTTGTAACCAACCACAAGGGAAATCAGGGTCTTACATTGTTCAAGAGGGGCACTGGATCATTACTCATAAAATGAGTTCCCTTGGTTTCTTTTTTCATAGAAAATGTGCACAAAGAGTAATCTATCCCTTTGGTTCCCTTCCAAACAACTCATTACTTTGATTCTAGCCATTATGCAGTAGCCATCCTATTACCTTGCAGGCTTATGGCCCTGGGCCGTTCTTTGTGCAATTTTCTTTCTTAATCCTCATCAACCCTGTCCCTGTCTATTCTCTGTTCAACACTTAGTTTTTCCACAAGGCTTATACATTTCCACTTGTAGGTTGCCATCTGTTTTGTGACCACCACCCCTCCCCACCTGCAAAATATCCTTATAATACAACTTATTTGTTTTTCTTTGTAGCCATCTCTCTATTATAGACACAAATAATTCAAGGTTACCTGCTGCAGGTTAGAAATTACTGTTGCTGATAAAAGTTAACAAATATTTCACGAGCTACTATAATACACCCTTTTTCTACTAAGTTAGAAGATAGAATAAATCATTTAAAATAAGAAAATTAGAGTGTCACTATTAAATTGTTAAATCATGTGAATCTGTTAAGTATTCATCCACCAACTGTAATTCATAGTTTTGTAGACTTAATTACAATGATAGTTTTAGTGAAACCATCAAAAGTGATATGTTTGGCAAATCTAACCTGTCTATTTTGTGTACAAGAATCTGAGTCTAGGACCAGAGGTCCCAGCCGCAGAAGGCTGTGGAGGCCAAGTCAATGCCTATGCAAGATAGATTCTTGATTCGTGCGGGTATCAGGGGATATGGGGAGAAGGCAGGAGAATGGGGTCAGGAGGGAAAGATAGATCAGCCATGATTGAATTCCGCTCCTATAACTTATGACCTTATGAACTTATGAATGTCTCTGATGGTGATTAGTTGAAATCATTTTCAGCATGGACATGGTGGGCTGGAGAGTATATTCCTGTGCTGGACTGTCCTTTGTGTAGGAAGAATCTGCAGATGCTGGTTTAAACCAAAGATAGACACAAAAGGCTGCATCTCTGGAGAAAAGGAATAGGGGACATTTTGGGTCTGAAGAAGGGTCTCAACTCGAAACATCACCTATTCCTTTTCTCCAGAGATGCTGCCTGACCCGCTGAGTTACCCCAGTTTTTATGTGTCTATCTTCAGAACTGTCTTATGTTGTTTGTTCTATATGAACTGGTGGTTGAGATCATTGCTTTCTGAAAATTAACTGCAATTTTCCCAACTAAACAGGTAATTACACTTCAAAAATAATTCATAGCAACAAGACAATGGAACCAATCTATATGAATGAGTTTTAGGCGGACCTGAAAAATTACTCTTCCCATGCTGGTCATTAAATATTCATGTCCTGAATTTGCTCTTTTGTCTCCATGATGCCCCTTACATCACATTCCCTTTTGTTTTTGCCGTCATGTTTGGTGACTGTGGGCATGGACTGATCATGGCAGTAACAGCTCTAGGGATGATCCTGTACGAAAAGCACAATAGAAGCAAAAAAAATGAATAATGAGGTGGTTTCCTTCCTTAAACAATCAACCTAACCAATGATTAAATGTACGACCGGAGAACCAACATCAACCTGATTCTACTACCATAGGAAATCAATATCGCAATCTTATAAATGTAGTTAATTTTAATTTTCCCCTTTTCAAATATTTATTGAAGAATAGTAATTCAATATTAAGGTGATCTGTGATACATTTGGTGATAGGAATGAGCAACATTTAAAAATTGTGTAATTAATCTATTTATAGTGATGAGTAAAATCACTTTATTTGTATTGTAATAATGAGACTAAAGTAGCTTTCGTTTTATTTCGATTTTAAGCATCCTATGTCACGGACATTATATTCTTCTGATGATGGGACTCTTCTCGATCGACACTTTGGTCTCATATATAATGACTGCTTCTCCAAAGCTTTCAACATCTTCGGATCAGCTTGTAGTGTCAGACCTATGTTCCAACCAAATGGATATTGGAAGTGAGTATGCCAAATGGATATTGGAAGTGAGTATGCCAAATGGATATTGGAAGTGAGTATGCCAAATGGATATTGGAAGTGAGTATGCCAAATGAGAATTCCCACAGAAGGTATAAGGATTCTTGTATAGTAATTTGAAACCTATTGTGAGATTACATATGGATTTCGTATGCATCACCAATTATTTCCATTACATTTCCTGCATCTTTATGATCAAATATCTAACAGATCAAAGGGAATTTTTGTTCCATAGATCAAATATTGAAATATTACAGTTGCCATTACATGATTCCTTCTCTCATCGGGAAACATATGCAGAACTGTTCTATTAAGAAGAGAGGCATTGGAGCAGAATTAGGCAAGAGCCCCTTGAGTCTGTTAGAGAGTAATTATATCTGGCTCCATGTATTCCACACAATACTGTAGATAATACCGTAGCTGTACAACTGTACATCTGGCACCTTGGTTCCATTATTAAATCTGACAAAAGATAATCAAACTCAGCTCTGAAATGTTCAATTGATCTCATCTTTATGGCTTTTTGGGAAGAGTTCCAGATTCCCATTAACTTGTGTGTCAAAAAGTGCTTCCTGTCATCAACCCTGAACAATCCAACATTAATTTTAAAGTCATAACACTTTGTTCTGGACTTAATGCTTCTCATCTATTGTATTAAATCATTTAATCATATTAGGCACCTCATTTAGGTTGGTTATTAAGGTATAATTTTCACACTACAAAGGTTTATTTTCCTCAAGCAAGTTGATGAGTAGATTACAATATTCATAGTTAGAAATGCTTACAACAGAAAGTAAACTTAATTCACAATGTGGGTGTAAGGTGAGTTTCAATCTAATCTTTTCCAAAATCAAATTAGAGTGCAATTCAGTCTGCTGCTAATCCCACTTTATAAATCACAAAGGGAGAGAGAGAGAATAAAGAGGGAGAGAGAAAGGGAGAGAGAAAGGGCGAGAGGGAGAGGGAGAGGGAGAGGGAGAGGGAGAGGGAGAGGGAGAGGGAGAGGGAGAGGGAGAGGGAGGGGGGCAGGATATAGGGAGAGAGAGTGAGCTAAAGAGGGCAAGGGAGAGAGTGAGAGAGAGGGAGAGGGAGGGTGACAGAGGGAAGAAAAGGGTGGGAGCGGGAGAGAGAGAGAGAGAGAGGGGGGGGGAGGACAAAGAAAAGCAAATAGATAGAAAATCAGACATAAAGACAGACCCGTCTTAATTTTATGTGATTTATTGATTGTTTGCAATATTACACACTACCAGCCTATAGAAATGTAGATAAACAGTGGCTTTGATGCTGGTTTTACTTGGAAGCACAACCATTTTGAGATAGCCAAGTACTACATCAGACTTCTATAGCATCAAATCTGGTTTCATTTCTGTTAAATTCAACTGGTTAATATAATGTCAAATTAACACTACGGAAAATTTATAATAAGTGAAATTCTATATTACATTTGTAAAGCAAGATGTTACATTGCTGTATAAATATATGCTCAAGTACAGTCAATTGGGTTATATAGACAAAGGGAACTGCAGATCCTGGTTTACAAAAAAGCACACAAAGTACTGGAGTAACTCAGCATGTCTGGAAGATAGTGATGTTTCGGGTTGGGACCTTTACAAGAATAAAACAGAAATACGCACCCAAAAACCCACAAGAGAACATATCTATGAACAAGGGTCCCAACCCGAAATTTCACTTAACCCTGTCTGTGAGAGATGCTGTCTGACCCCTCAGTTACTCCAGCACTGTGATTTTTTGTTTCATCTGGATTATATAATACACCTGTATTTTTAAAATGTATGGAGACACAAGGAACTCCAGATGCTTTAAAGCATTTGGCCCATCGAGTCTACTCCGCCATTCAACCATGGCTGATCTATTTTTCCCTCTCAACCCCATTTGCCTGCCTTCTCCACATAACCTTTGACGTGCTACACTAATCAAGAACCTACCAATCTTCACTTTAAAATTACCCAACATCTTGGCCTCTATAGCTGTCCATGGCAATAAATTTCACAGATTCACCACCCCCAGGCTAAAGAAATTCCTCCTCATCTCCTTTCTGAAGGTATGTCCTTTTATTCTGAGGCTGTGTGCTCTGGTTCTGGTCTCTCCCATTACTGGAAACATCCTTTCCATGTCCACTCTCTCTAAGCCTTTCATGATTTGGTACATTTCTATATCTCCCCCCATCCTTCTAAACTCCAGTGAGTAGAGACCTAGACCCATCAAGCATTTCTCATACATTAACCCAAACATCCCTGGGATCATTCTCATAAACCTCTGGACCCTCTCCAATGCCAGCACATCCTCCCTCAGATACAAGGCCCAAAACTGCACTCATTATTCCCAATGTAGCTTCATCAGTGCCTTATAAAGCCTCATCATTACATCCCTGCTTTCATATTCTAGTCCCCTCAAAATAAATGCCAGCATTACATTTCTCATCCTTATCACCGACTCAACCTTTTGGGAATCCTGCACCAGCTCACACAATTCCCTTTGATTTCTGAATCCTCTCCCCATTTAGAAAGTACTATCATATATTATAATACTTTAACAGATAGATATTATAAACCTTTGTAAAATTCAAGTGTGAAAACACTATATTGTAGAAGTAACAGACTGTATATGACATCAGAATGGATTAGTTAATGTACTTTTGTCATTTATAGGTAAGATATTGATTTTGATGATGTTAATGTCCATGGGTTTTTTTCCAGTAATGAAATATTACAGAAATCAGCTGTACTTCAGTTGAATCCTGCTACGCTGGGTTTGTTTTCAGGAAAAAAACTATCCTTTTGGCATTGACCCAGTAAGTTGCATTAACTTCTAATTGGTTCCAACCACCCTCTTGTATCATCCCATTCCAACATTAGTATTTTGATCTCTGAATCGCTCTCTCCTGCTTTGTTTCGACACATTTCATTTCCATTACTCTTCCCAACACCATTGCCATCTTGAAATCAAGATTGACCTTCTCACCTCTGCTCGAACTTGATAAACAAATTTGTTGCACATCCTGAAATAAAAAGAAACGCTCTCAGGACCCAACAAGTCAGGCAGCATCTGTGGAGGGATGAAACTGAGATGGGGGAGAGGGGTGGTCCTGTATTAGGGTAAATATTGCGTCATCAGAACTTGTCCCAGTGTTAACCATACCTTTTAATAGCCTTCCAATTATTTCTGGGATCTTACATTTTATTTTCAATTCTAATTTTCATTTGGCACCGTTTAAAAAGCAACTTTGTCATTGTATAAACTGTATTCTTTGGCTCCCCTGTTCTCCTTCACAATTTTTCAGAATGTCGTTTTGTGAAATGTATGCCTGACCTTTCAAAACTACTGCTCCCTGTGTTAACTTTTGCACATTAATTTTCCCAATATTCTTTATTTAAAAATCTAATATTGCTGTAAGCATGGGCATGTCTGTTTTTTTTTTCTCTCAGATGTGGAACATTGCTGTAAATAAACTAACATTTCCAAACTCTTATAAGATGAAGATGTCCTAAGGATTGTTGACATGCTCTTTGGAATTATGTTAAGTTTATTGAACCAAATGTGAGTATAGAACCCTGGCTACAATATATAAAAGCACAAAGAAAATGAGGGGTTTGCTCAAAATGGACATTGCCTCAGTCCAATTCTTCTGTTGCATTCAATAATCCTTTCAATACTAATTTTTAAAAGTTTTGTGCTTCTGAACTCAGAGTGTAAGGAAATTGTTTATTCTGGTTCAGTCTGGTGACAGTCTATATTTTCAAATCCAAATCATCATGGCACGGTGTGAACATCTCCACAAAGATTATTGAGCTTCTCTGAAGGCTATTCTGTTCTCCCAGACATTAGGAAAAAAATGGAAGTGTGAATATTTTGAAGGCACAGACGTACGATCACATGGGTCCCAATCATTCATTTAAACGTTGGTGATGGTACTAACTAAACAATCATAAATTGCTCATTCTCCAGGGATGATGTTCATTTTCCACTGAATATCAGAACAGCCTCTACAATGAATATGTCTGTTTGTCTCTCTCGCTTTCACTCACAAATGTCTTTTAAAAGACATTTGGACTATTAAATGAATAGAAACGGTTTAGAGGGATATGGGCCAAAAAGCAGAAGGGTGGGACTAGTGTGGCATGGGCTATTTGGCCCATAGGGCCAGTTTCCATGCTGTATGACTCGTTCTTTCTCTTAGAGGGGAATGAATAAGGTGAATAGTCAGTCTTTATCCCAGGGTGGAAATATCAAACATAGAGAGCATTAGTTTTAGGCAAGAGGAGGAAAGTTTAAAGGAGATGTGCAAGACATGTTTTTGTACAAAGAGTGGGAGATGTTTGGAAAGCACTGCCAGGAGAGGTGGTAGGTGTAGATATGAGAAGCAATGTTTAAGAGGTGTTTAAACAGGCACATGAACAGGCAGGAAATAGAGGGATGCAGACCATGCACCGGCAGATGGGATTAGAGTAAAGTTAGCTTCATGGTTGGCACAAACATCATGGACCGAAGGGCCTACGCCTTTGCTGTATTGTTCCGTGTTTTATGTTGTACGATCATAACCTGCCAAACTAAGTAAGCAAACGTTTCTACCCTCTAAGACCTAGAAACTCCTTGGATTTATAGTTATACAAATACTACTTTAAAATGCTGCGGATTGCAATATCAAAATGTTAGTCTAACTCAGAAATTAGTGTAACTTGGAAAGGTCCCAAGGATTTGATTTTTAAAGTTTTTCAATGATACTGCGGAAAAGTCTGATATGCTCAGTGTTAAGGACATTACGCTGGGATAAAGCATTTGAGGATCTGGCTTATACTTATTTCATGAACTATCTAACTCTAAAATAGGTGGAAATGGTTCATTCTCAAGTACTGAATTCCTTTACCCTGAACAGTAAAATTATCCATGAAATTATTGCAGAATTAAAACTAGTTTTTATACATATGGCGGATGGTTTCCACCTAGTGTTGAAACAACAGATTTTTTTTTAAATCCTTCCGTTGACCTGCTCTTCTCGGAGAAGAAGGTGACTGCCGTACATGTATTCTGTTTAATCAGGGTTGTATTAAAATTCTTCTAATTTACACGCTGTACATTGCACACTGAAAGGATTAGCAAAGCAAGAATATCAATAAATCCAAAATGTCTAACTAGTATGATCAAATGTAAAATATAGTAAGCATTGTGAAACTAGAAGACTCAATCTTTGACGAATTTTTAAAAAACATTTCTGAAATGCATTCCTCTCCCATAGTGCTAAATGGACAATCTTTTCCACTTCTGAAATTCCCAATGGAACTATATCTAGGAAGATGAATAGAATGTGCAACAACAACAACCATGTAGCATGCTTAAGAGCTAAAAACTCATTGTGAATTTTCACACAATTTTCTTTTCTTCACTGGAGAATATGGAGGACGTTTAGAGGTGACGATACAGCCATTGTACATGGAAGACTGGAGGTGATGTGAACATTGTACCAAAAGGAAATATAGAATGGAGCAATTAGGAAAAAATAGATAGATTTGGATATTTGTATCACTGATTCAGAATCATAAGTGAAAAGCACGAATTGTTTAGAAACCAGAATATCAATTTTGAAATGTAATGATAGCTTTGGTGGGGTAATTTCACTAGGGGTTATCTTTAGAACCAATTTGCATCACCTTGTATGATTCATGATACATTATCATACCCTGACACTGTTGTTTACACAAGAATTACTGCCTTCCATAAAGGATATTCTGTTTATAGCTCCATCTCTGGCAACTTGTTTATGCAGGCAGCAACACAAAAGAACCTTTCTTTCTTGCATACAAGGAGAAAAATGATGCACAAACATGTTCATTGACACATTGCGGGGGTGCACAAAATAATCAGCCATTATTACCTGCGGAATAGTTATTCAGAGATCTGTCCTGTTATTTATGAGTTATGGGCTGACCTAGAAAATTTTACCCTCAAGAGTCATTTGTGAAGGAAAGCAGAATGCAAGAACTGAATTCCTCAGAATGTGATCCTGGCAGGTACATTTGGGTAATATCCACCTCCTGAATTGACCCTGTTGGAGTTTCCAGGTCAATGGAAGGTTGTCTAATTAGCATGAGGCAGACAGAAGATGAGTAACATCATAACTACGGCTCTGCTGCCTGCCTGTCCCAAGCTCCGATACATTTATTTTCACCAACTCATAAGGGAGGGAAACTGTGCAAGAGAGCTTATCTGGTAGAACATTTCAAATCATTCCTTGTGTTGCATATGCCAACCTTTGACCCTACCAATGGAGCCTAGATACACAAGTTCAGACTGTCAGTGAAGTGGCAGCTGTGCAAAACCAATTACCTCTCTTAAGGATAAGTTGGACAAAAACTAATTTCCAACTAAAACCATCCTTCGGCATTTTTTACTTTAACAGCTGTACACAAGAGGAAAATTTGTTTTACTTGTGTTACTTCAAGATCTAGTATACATAACCATAGATCTTTGTATATATACAAAGAAAATATTCTATTGATTCTTCTGCTAAGACAGATACCAACATTTGTTTTTTTATATATTAGATAGATAAACTTTAAAGGTTCATACCAGTGGTGTTAATCAAATCTTAAAGCTAATACATGAACTGTCTAAAATGGAAATCACTTCGTACTTTCTAATTTAACAACACTTACCATGATTGTCAATTGCTTCTTAACATAAACAATGAGAATAAACATCGTAGCATTATTTCTCAGCAGAATGCATTTCAGTTATCTTCAGATATTTACAGAACTGATATATTAAATGATATTTTCAGAACTGCTATATATAATGTGTTTAGTCAGTCTGGTAATTATTCTGAGTCTTTGTTCAGATGTAAAGATAAAGTCTTCGGCTTTAGTATCTGAGCTGGAAATAATACCTGGTTGGAACAAAATTGTGTGAAAATACATATTCAGAGTAAAGCGGAGGCCATTTAAAACTGAGATGAGAAAAAACTTTTTCACCCAGAGAGTTGTGAATTTGTGGAATTCTCTGCCACAAAAGGCAGTGGTGGCCAATTTACTGGATGAATTTAAAAGAGTTAGATAGAGCTCTAGGGGCTAGCAGAATCAAGGGATTTGGGGAGAAGGCAGGCACGGTTACTGATTGTGGATGATCAGCCATGATCACAATGAATGGCGGTGCTTGCTCGAAGGGCCAAATGGCACCTATTTTCTATGTTTCTATGCACACAAAAAGGAAAATATAATGGGAAATAGGTCTTCATCAGTTTGGGTATTGATATAAAAGTTGGGATGTTATGTTACAATTGTACAAGAGCTATAGGGAGAAGATAGGCAGGCTAGGGGTTTATTCTACGGAGCACGAGCATTATGGGGGATCACGTAGAGGTCTATAAGATCATGAGGGGAATAGAAAGTGTGAATGCACAGGGTCTTTTACCCAGAGTAGGGAATTAAGAATCAGAGGACATACAGTAGGTTTAAGGTGAGAGGGAGAATGTACCTATAAGAGGAAACCGAGGGGCAACTTTTTCCACAATGAGCTGCCAGAGGAAGTAGTTGAGGCAGGTAGTATAACAAGATTTAAAATACATTTGGTCAGGTGTATTGGTAGAAAAGGTTGAGAGGGATATGGGCCAAACATGGACAGGTAGGACCAGTTTAGTTGGGGCATCTTGGTCGGCATGGGGAAATTGGGCGAATTGGCCTGTTTCTGTGCTGTATGACTCTAAATGGAAAGGAGCATTTCTTTCATTGAAATTTCTGGATGGCAGAAATATGCACTACATCTCATCATATGTTTTCTCTGCACTCAGTTCATTCAAGCCCGACACTCAGATGGTATAGATGAAAATCAGACCCTCTATCTGGACATTAATGGACGACTTAGGCGACTTTTAAGGCGACTGCAGGAGACTATGCAGTCGCCGCATGGTCGCCGCATGTTCGCGGGTAGTTGCCGGGGAGTTGCCTTCATGGTCGTGAGGAGTTCCCGCATTCTGGGAACTAGGGAACATGTTGAAAAATTAGTGGCGACCAGAATGAAGCCGCAATGGAGAGTAGCGAGAAATTCTCGTACCATGGGTGGGTCGCCAGGAGGTCCTAGTGGGTCGCCAGGAGGTCGAAGGTTCTCGTAAGTTCTCGTAGGTTGTAGCCGGTGCTGACCGGTGAATTTCATTGGCTCATTGGGAAAAAAACCCATAAGTTTTCAGAACCGAGGATAACCGAGGATAAAGTTAAATGTCTGCCGAACTTCACAGCCATGTATCTCTGGCTTCTTAAAAGTTGTCCCCACTCCTTCTCCTCCTTCTCCCCCCCCCCCCCCTCTTTTAAAGGATTTACCGTACACTGTGCTTTAGCCATCTTAATTACAGCGCCAACCTTGTATGGCTGTATGGCGACCACACATTTCACTGTTACCAACTGGTACATGTGACAAATAGCTGTATCCTGTATCTTGTACCTTCCTATTCATCGCGGTGTGTGTCTGTATCACCTTGGCTTTTCACCGTGTGAATTTCACTCAGACAGCGCTCCCCTGCTTACCCTGTCACCCACCTGCATAAAGTGCTGGTGAAGGAAGCGATGTGTTTGTGTGTGTGTGTGTTCCACTCGACAGACGCCGTTCCAGTTGCCGTTGTTTCTGGCGAATGCTGGCAACTTGACAGTCGCCGGCAATCGCCTGAAAATTCGCCTGTGGGACAGTATGTTTTAATGTTTTAAATGTAGGTATGTATTTTTGTTTACAATGAACATAATGACAGTTATATATTCCGAAATATTCCCTTCACTTGGTAACAGAATAAAACCCCTGTCTCACAGTGCGAGTCCACCCACGAGTGATCCCGAGTTAAAAACAAATCAAACTCGTGGTAATCACGTAGAATTAACATAGCGGGAACGTCGGAACTCGTGGATGTAACTTAGCGACTCGTGATGCTAATGGCAGGTACTCGGGAAACTTGTTAACTCGTGAAAATTTCCAGGAGTCAAATTTACTCTTGAAGGAAAAATTTGAAACTTTTAAACTCGTTGTAATACCGTAGTAGCCCATGAGTTTACCGTAGTGACTCGTGAGTAACTCATGGGTTTGGCCTGAGTGCCAGAAGTGAAATGTTGAAGATTAGTCAGATCTTAATGGAAAATTTTACAATTCATTTTCAGTGAGTTATGCCTTTCAATGCTTGATGCCAGACCTTGAACAAAGGCAGTTCAAATGGATACCTGTTGCCTTAGCACAGCATGACATTTAGTATTACTAACTCCAAGGGAAGGGCACGGATCAGTTAGTGATGCAGCTCAATCAAACCAAACATTCAATGCAGGACAATGTTGAGTTGATGCAGCTTCATTGAGTTGTCCTGGTTTTCTTTGGAAAGTGAGTTAAGCTTTTCTCAGATGCAATCTTAATGTGGTTCATCTCACGTTAGAGGCAAATGCAACAAGTTGGAGCAATTTTGGGAGGATTGTTTCTTGAAACAAACTGCTCTAAAAGTTTGAAGGAAGGAATTGCAGATACTAGTGTAAACCAAAGATAGACACAAAATGATGGACTAACTCAGCTGGTCAGGCAGCATCTCTGGAGAAAAGAAATAGGTGATAGAAACATAGAAACATAGAAAATAGGTGCAGGAGTAGGCCATTCGGCCCTTCGAGCCTGCACCGCCATTCAATATGATCATGGCTGATCATCCAACTCAGTATCCATTGCCTGCCTTCTCTCCATACCCCCAGATCCCTTTAGCCACAAGGGCCACATCTAACTCCCTCTTAAATATAGCCAATGAACTGGCCTCAACTACCTTCTGTGGCAGAGAATTCCACAGATTCACCACTCTCTGTGTGAAAAATGTTTTTCTCATCTCGATCCTAAAAGACTTCCCCCTTATCCTTAAACTGTGACCCCTTGTTCTGGACTTCCCCAACATCGGGAACAATCTTCCTGCATCTAGCCTGTTCAACCCCTTAAGAATTTTGTAAGTTTCTATAAGATCCCCTCAATCTTCTAAATTCTAGCGAGTACAAGCCGAGTCTATCCAGTCTTTCTTCATATGAAAGTCCTGACATCCCAGGAATCAGTCTGGTGAACCTTCTGTGTACTCCCTCTATGGCAAGAATGTCTTTCCTCAGATTAGGAGACCAAAACTGTACGCAATACTCCAGGTGTGGTCTCACCAAGGCCCTGTACAACTGCAGTAGAACCTCCCTGCTCCTATACTCAAATCGTTTTGCTATGAATGCTAACATACCATTCACTTTCTTCACTGCCTGCTGCACCTGCATGCCTACTTTCAATGACTGGTGTACCACGACACCCAGGTCTCGTTGCATCTCCCCTTTTCCTAATCGGCCATCATTCAGATAATAGTCTACTTTCCTGTTTTTGCCACCAAAGTGGATACCCTCACATTTATCCACATTATACTGCATCTGCCATGCATTTTCTGGTGATGTTTCGGGTCGAGATCGTTCTTCAGGCTGGGTCTTAGCCTGAAGAAGGGTCCCATTCCGAAACGTCGCCTACTCCTTTTCTCAAGAGATGTTGCCTGGCCCGTGGAGTTACTCGAGCATTTTGTGTCTATCTTTGGTTTAACCAAGCATCTGCAATTCCTTCCTTCCAAACTTCCTTCCTACAAACGTCACCGATTCCTTTTATCCAGAAATGTTGCGTGACCCATTGAGTTAACTCGGCAGCTGGACAGAGAAGAAAAAGGTGAGTAAAAAAAGGTGAGTGAATGCATTCCTGTTTGAATAAGTGTAGGAAGGAACTGCAGATGGTGGTTTACACCGAAGACAGGCACAAAAAGCTGGAGTAGCTCAGCGGGTCATGCAGCATCGCAGAAAAAAAGAGTCTGGACCCGAAGCGTCGCCTATTCCTTTTCTCCGGAGATGCCGTCTGACCCGCTGAGTTACTCCAGCTTTTTGTGTCAATCTCTTGTTTGAATAAGATTATTTGAAAATGAAACGATCCACACCCATTCTTAAAAATAAATCGCCTTTATGTGAAAAATAAACAAATTACAAAACTTTGCCAACACGAAGGGGAATACCCTTTGGGGTCGTTCGCTACCATCTGCAGTCACGGATAAAACAGTGCAGGATATGATAACGTGGCCAATGATACAGGTGTGAGGCGAGATCCCTGAAATACAGTCTGCTGAGCGATGAATAAACAGGGGTGAGAAATGTACTAACCGTCAGCCTATATATTGAAATATCCCAAAACTCGGGTTCAGTGAGTTTAAAAAAGTACATTAGACAAGAAACCTTTACAAATAGCAAAGCTTCGCGTATGGCAGCGCACACACCTGGTGAAAATGTCCCAAAGGGCGAAAACAGGCCCTTCGGCCCACTTAGCCAGTCGTCAAACACTTATTCACCTCAAACTCATTTCTGCCCGCATTCACATCAATTTCCCACCTGAGCCCCATTCGACCACTCACCGACACATCGGGGGAAGGTGACAGTCCTTCAGGTAGACAGCCAAGAAGAACTTCATATCTACACTCAGATGGACTGGCAGATGGAGGAGATAGGAGTCGGGGAAAGAAAGGAAAAGCCCAAGAGAAATACAGGGAAAGGGATATTGGAAAAGACAGATGCTGGAATCCTGAAACACATGTCAAAACATTTAAAAGGTACAAACACATACCAAATAGGTGCAGGAGTCGGCCTTTCGGCCCTTCGAGCCAGCATTGCCATTCAATATGATCATGGTTGATCATCCAAAATCAGTACCCCGTTTCTGCTTTCTCCCCATATCCCTTGATTCCGTAACCCTAAGAAATTTAAACATGGGAGGCTTTTTATAGTGGAAAAAAAACCTGCATGACATCATTTTTACCATGTGATGATTTTTCCACACGTCGGTAGTCGTTGTTGGCTCAAGAGTAACTCGGGAGAGGAACTTGGTACATCGCAGAAATGAGAAGTAAACGGCAAACTTAGACATACACGTGGGAACTCGTTTAAACTCGTGAACATAAACTTGGAATCTCGTAGAAAACCACGAGTTTGATTTTTTTCTTTCACTCGGGATCACTCGTGGGTGGACTCGCACCGTGGGACAGGGCTATAATAGTATTTCTGTGAAAAAAGTCATGAATAATTCAAACTAAAGAATCTTTTGTATTTCCTTTCAGTTACTTTAAGGAGCTTAACAACATTTTCTTTCAGTTTATTCCAGAGGTTATTTTCATGACTACTCTGTTTGGTTACTTGATTTTCTTGATTATCTTCAAGTGGTGCCAATTTACCGCGGCTGTGTCTGAGATAGCTCCCAGCATCCTCGTCCACTTCGTCAACATGTTAATGTTTAACTATAGTGATCCAACAATTACATCATTCTACTGTCGGCAGGTAGGCATTTGAGAAATCTGAGTATGTCTTTCTAATTTATTTGTCAAAATGTTAGTGCTGAACATATTAAAGTTGATTTAAACACTTTAATAAAAGGTGTAACACTGTTTCAAAAGGGTTTGTTGTCGTCAAGTGTACCATGCTTGTTTTGCGTGTTATCCAAACAGATCAGATAATACTATACGTAAATACAATCAAATCAAACTCAAGTACAATAAATAGAGCAAAGGCAAAGATACAAACTGCAGACTATACATCATTGTAATGCATCAGTTCCACAGACAAAGTTCAATGTCCACAACAGTGACGTGCGGTGAGGTCAATGGCTGGGGAGGCACTGGCTAGTATCAGAGCCAGATTTACACACATATGAACCCAGATAGAGGTTGCTTAAATTCACCATTAAATTGGCAGGTTGCACAATGACTATTTGTTAGGCGACCGTATGTTTCATATTTCATATCAGCATTCTTTACAACACACGCCTACATGTAAGTTACGTATTTGATTCACGTTTTATAGGCAAATGCAGTTCCACTATTCATACTCATTCAACACAAATGAAAATAAATATTGGAGAACAG
>JAXLNO010003031.1:0-36386 GCA_038087875.1 Malacoraja senta
GCCACAATCCGGCAAGCTCGCCATATTTCCGACAAGGTCGCCGTAAATCCGGCAAGGTCGCCACAAATCCGGCAAGGTCGCTATATTTCCGGCAATGTCGCCATATTTCCGGCAACGTCGCCACAAATCCGGCAAGGTCCCCATATTTCCAGCAAGGTCGCAATATTTCCCGCAAGGTCGCCACAAATCCGGCAAGGTCGCCATATTTCCGGCAAGGTCGCCATATTTCCAGCAAGGTCGCCACAAATCCGGCAAGGTCGTCATAAATCCGGAAGGTGGACACAAATCCGGCAATGTCGCCATATTTCCGACAAAGTCGCCATAAATCCGGCAAGGTAGCCACAAATACGGCAAGGTCCCCATATTTCCAGCAAGTTCGCAATACTTCCGGCAAGGTCGCCACAAATCCGGCAAGGTCGCCATATTTCCGGAAAACGTCGCCATAAATCCGGCAAGGTCGCCACAAATCCGGCAAGGTCCCCATATTTCCAGCAAGGTCGCAATATTTCCGGCAAGATCGCCACAAATCCGGCAATGTCGCCATATTTCAGGCAAGGTCGCCATAAATACTGCAAGGTCGTCATAAATCCGGCAAGGTCGCCTCAAATCCGGCAATGTCGCCATATTTCCGGCAAGGTCGCAATATTTCCGGCAAGGTCGCCACAATCCGGCAAGCTCGCCATATTTCCGACAAGGTCGCCGTAAATCCGGCAAGGTCGCCACAAATCCGGCAAGGTCGCTATATTTCCGGCAATGTCGCCATATTTCCGGCAACGTCGCCACAAATCCGGCAAGGTCCCCATATTTCCAGCAAGGTCGCAATCTTTCCCGCAAGGTCGCCACAAATCCGGCAAGGTCGCCATATTTCCGGCAAGGTCGCCATATTTCCAGCAAGGTCGCCACAAATCCGGCAAGGTCGTCATAAATCCGGAAGGTGGACACAAATCCGGCAATGTCGCCATATTTCCGACAAAGTCGCCATAAATCCGGCAAGGTAGCCACAAATACGGCAAGGTCCCCATATTTCCAGCAAGTTCGCAATATTTCCGGCAAGGTCGCCACAAATCCGGCAAGGTCGCCATATTTCCGGAAAACGTCGCCATAAATCCGGCAAGGTCGCCACAAATCCGGCAAGGTCCCCATATTTCCAGCAAGGTCGCAATATTTCCGGCAAGATCGCCACAAATCCGGCAAGGTCGCCATATTTCAGGCAAGGTCGCCATAAATACTGCAAGGTCGTCATAAAATCCGGCAAGGTCGCCTCAAATCCGGCAATGTCGCCATATTTCCGGCAAGGTCGCAATATTTCCGGCAAGGTCGCCACAATCCGGCAAGCTCGCCATATTTCCGACAAGGTCGCCGTAAATCCGGCAAGGTCGCCACAAATCCGGCAAGGTCGCTATATTTCCGGCAATGTCGCCATATTTCCGGCAACGTCGCCACAAATCCGGCAAGGTCCCCATATTTCCAGCAAGGTCGCAATATTTCCCGCAAGGTCGCCACAAATCCGGCAAGGTCGCCATATTTCCGGCAAGGTCGCCATATTTCCAGCAAGGTCGCCACAAATCCGGCAAGGTCGTCATAAATCCGGAAGGTGGACACAAATCCGGCAATGTCGCCATATTTCCGACAAAGTCGCCATAAATCCGGCAAGGTAGCCACAAATACGGCAAGGTCCCCATATTTCCAGCAAGTTCGCAATATTTCCGGCAAGGTCGCCACAAATCCGGCAAGGTCGCCATATTTCCGGAAAACGTCGCCATAAATCCGGCAAGGTCGCCACAAATCCGGCAAGGTCCCCATATTTCCAGCAAGGTCGCAATATTTCCGGCAAGATCGCCACAAATCCGGCAAGGTCGCCATATTTCCGGCAAGGTCGCCATAAACCAGGCAAGGTCGCCACAAAACCGGCAAGGTCGCTATATTTACGGCAAGGTCGCCATATTTCCGGCAAGGTCGCCACAAATCCGGCAAGGTCGCCATATTTCCGACATGGTCGCCATAAATCCGGAAAGGTCGCCAAAAATCCGGCAAGGTCGACATATTTCCGGCAAGGTCACGACAAATCCGGCAAGGCCGCCACAAATCCGGCAAGGTCGCCATATTTCCGGCAAGGTCGCCATAAATCCGGCAAGGTCGCCACAAATCCGGCGAGGTCGCCATAAATCCGGCAAGGTCGCCACAAGTTCGGCAAGGTCGCCATATTTCAGGCAAGGTCGCCATAAATACGGCAAGGTCGTCATAATTCCGGCAAGGTCGCCAGATATCCGGCGGGGCCACCATATTTCCGGCAAGTTCGCCAGAAATCCGGCAAGGTCGCCAGAAATCCGGCGAGGTCGTCATAAATCCGGCAAGGTCGCCACAAATCCGGCGAGGTCGCCATATTTCCGGCAATGTCGCCATAAATCCGGCAAGATCGCCATCAATCCGGCCAGGTCGACACAAATCAAGCAAGGTCGTCATAAATCCGGCAAGGTCGCCACAAATTCGGCAAGGTCGCCATATTTCAGGCAATGTCGCCATAAATCCGGCAAGGTCGTCATAAATCCGGCAAGGTCGCCTCAAATCCGGCAGTCGCCATATTTCCGGCAAGGTCGCCATATTTCCGGCAAGGTCGCCACAAATCCGGCAATGACCCCATATTTCCAGCAAGGTCGCAATATTTCCGGCAAGGTCGAAACAAATCCGGCAAGGTCGCCATATTTCGGGCAAGGTCGCCATAAATCCGCAAGGTCGCCACAAATCCGGCAAGGCCGCAACAATCCGGCAAGGTCGCCATATTTCCGGCAAGGTCGCCATAAATCCGGCAAGGTCGGCACAAATCCGGCGAGGTCGCCATAAATCGGGCAAGGTCGCCACAAGTTCGGCAAGGTCGCCATATTTCAGGCAAGGTCGCCATATTTCAGGCAAGGTCGCCACAAATCCGGCAAGGTCGTCATAAATCCGTCAAGGTCGACACACATCCGGCAATGTCGCTATATTTCCGACAAAGTCGCAATATTTCCGGCAAGGTCGCCACAAATCCGGCAAGGTCGCCATATTTCCGGCAAGGTCGCCATAAATCCGGCAAGGTCGCCACAAATCCGGCGAGGTCGCCATATTTCAGGCAAGGTCGCCACAAATCCGGGCAAGGTCGTCATAAATCCGTCAAGGTCGACACAAATCCGGCAATGTCGCTATATTTCCGACAAAGTCGCCATAAATCCGGCAAGGTAGCCACAAATACGGCAAGGTCCCCATATTTCCAGCAAGTTCGCAATATTTCCGGCAAGGTCGCCACAAATCCGGCAAGGTCGCCATATTTCCGACAAGGTCGCCGTAAATCCGGGAAGGTCGCCACAAATCCGGCAAGGTCGCTATATTTCCGGCAATGTCGCCATATTTCCGGCAACGTCGCCACAAATCCGGCAAGGTCCCCATATTTCCAGCAAGGTCGCAATCTTTCCCGCAAGGTCGCCGCAAATCCGGCAAGGTCGCCATATTTCCGGCAAGGTCGCCATATTTCCAGCAAGGTCGCCACAAATCCGGCAAGGTCGTCATAATCCGGAAGGTGGACACAAATCCGGCAATGTCGCCATATTTCCGACAAAGTCGCCATAAATCCGGCAAGGTAGCCACAAATACGGCAAGGTCCCCATATTTCCAGCAAGGTCGCAATATTTCCGGCAAGATCGCCACAAATCCGGCAAGGTCGCCATATTTCAGGCAAGGTCGCCATAAATACTGCAAGGTCGTCATAAATCCGGCAAGGTCGCCTCAAATCCGGCAATGTCGCCATATTTCCGGCAAGGTCGGCAATATTTCCGGCAAGGTCGCCACAATCCGGCAAGCTCGCCATATTCCGACAAGGTCGTCGTAAATCCGGCAAGGTCGCCACAAATCCGGCAAGGTCGCTATATTTCCGGCAATGTCGCCATATTCCGGCAACGTCGCCACAAATCCGGCAAGGTCCCCATATTTCCAGCAAGGTCGCAATATTTCCCGCAAGGTCGCCACAAATCCGGCAAGGTCGCCATATTTCCGGCAAGGTCGCCATATTTCCAGCAAGGTCGCCACAAATCCGGCAAGGTCGTCATAAATCCGGAAGGTGGACACAAATCCGGCAATGTCGCCATATTTCCGACAAAGTCGCCATAAATCCGGCAAGGTAGCCACAAATACGGCAAGGTCCCCATATTTCCAGCAAGTTCGCAATATTTCCGGCAAGGTCGCCACAAATCCGGCAAGGTCGCCATATTTCCGGAAAACGTCGCCATAAATCCGGCAAGGTCGCCACAAATCCGGCAAGGTCCCCATATTTCCAGCAAGGTCGCAATATTTCCGGCAAGATCGCCACAAATCCGGCAAGGTCGCCATATTTCCGGCAAGGTCGCCATAAACCAGGCAAGGTCGCCACAAAACCGGCAAGGTCGCTATATTTACGGCAAGGTCGCCATATTTCCGGCAAGGTCGCCACAATCCGGCAAGGTCGCCATATTTCCGACATGGTCGCCATAAATCCGGAAAGGTCGCCAAAAATCCGGCAAGGTCGACATATTTCCGGCAAGGTCACGACAAATCCGGCAAGGCCGCCACAAATCCGGCAAGGTCGCCATATTTCCGGCAAGGTCCGCCATAAATCCGGCAAGGTCGCCACAAATCCGGCGAGGTCGCCATAAATCCGGCAAGGTCGCCACAAGTTCGGCAAGGTCGCCATATTTCAGGCAAGGTCGCCATAAATACGGCAAGGTCGTCATAATTCCGGCAAGGTCGCCAGATATCCGGCGGGGCCACCATATTTCCGGCAAGTTCGCCAGAAATCCGGCAAAGGTCGCCAGAAATCCGGCGAGGTCGTCATAAATCCGGCAAGGTCGCCACAAATCCGGCGAGGTCGCCATATTTCCGGCAATGTCGCCATAAATCCGGCAAGATCGCCATCAATCCGGCCAGGTCGACACAAATCAAGCAAGGTCGTCATAAATCCGGCAAGGTCGCCACAAATTCGGCAAGGTCGCCATATTTCGGGCAATGTCGCCATAAATCCGGCAAGGTCGTCATAAATCCGGCAAGGTCGCCTCAAATCCGGCAGTCGCCATATTTCCGGCAAGGTCGCCATATTTCCGGCAAGGTCGCCACAAATCCGGCAATGACCCCATATTTCCAGCAAGGTCGCAATATTTCCGGCAAGGTCGAAACAAATCCGGCCAAGGTCGCCATATTTCGGGCAAGGTCGCCTTAAATCCGGCAAGGTCGCCACAAATCCGGCAAGGCCGCAACAAATCCGGCAAGGTCGCCATATTTCCGGCAAGGTCGCCATAAATCCGGCAAGGTCGGCACAAATCCGGCGAGGTCGCCATAAATCGGGCAAGGTCGCACAAGTTCGGCAAGGTCGCCATATTTCAGGCAAGGTCGCCATATTTCAGGCAAGGTCGCCACAAATCCGGCAAGGTCGTCATAAATCCGTCAAGGTCGACACACATCCGGCAATGTCGCTATATTTCCCACAAAGTCGCAATATTTCCGGCAAGGTCGCCACAAATCCGGCAAGGTCGCCATATTCCGCAAGGTCGCCATAAATCCGGCAAGGTCGCCACAAATCCGGCGAGGTCGCCATATTTCAGGCAAGGTCGCCACAAATCCGGCAAAGGTCGTCATAAATCCGTCAAGGTCGACACAAATCCGGCAATGTCGCTATATTTCCGACAAAGTCGCCATAAATCCGGCAAGGTAGCCACAAATACGGCAAGGTCCCCATATTTCCAGCAAGTTCGCAATATTTCCCGGCAAGGTCGCCACAAATCCGGCAAGGTCCGCCATATTTCAGGAAAAGGTCGCCATAAATCCGGCAGGTCGCCATAAATCCGGCAAGTTCCCCCATATTTCCAGCAAGGTTGCAATATTTCCGGCAAGATCGCCACAAATCCGGCGAGGTCGCCATATTTCGCGGCAAGGTCGCCATGAATGCGGCAAGGTCGCCACAAATCGGCGAGGTCGCCACAAATCCGGCGATGTCGCCATATTCCGGCTAGGTCGCCTCAAATCCGGCAAGGTCGTCATAAATCCGGCAAGGTCGCCTCAAATCCGGCAATGTCGCCATATTTCCGGCAAAGTCGCCATACATCCGGCAAGGTCGCCACAAATACGGCAAGGTCCCCCATATTTCCAGCAAGGTCGCAATATTTCCAGCAATGTCGCCACAAATCCGGCAGGTCGCCATTTTTCGGCAAGGTCGCCATAAATCCGGCAAGGTTGCCACAAATCCGGCCAGGTCGCCATATTTCCGGCAAGGTGGCCATAAATCGGCAAGGTCGCCACAAATCCGGCGAGGTCGCCATATTTCCGGCAAGGTCGCCACAAATCCGGCAAGGTCGTCATAATCCGGCAAGGTTGCCTCAAATCCGGCAATGTCGCCATATTTCCGGCAAGGTCGCCATAAATCCGGCAAGGTTGCCACAAATCCGGCGAGGTCGCCATATTTCCGGCAAAGTCGCCATAAATCCGGCAAGGTCCCCACAAATCCGGCGAGGTCGCCATATTTCCGGCAAGGTCGCCACAAATCCGGCAAGGTCGTCTTAAATCCGGCAAGGTTGCCTCGAATCCGCAATGTCGCCATATTTCCGGCAAAGTCGCCATAAATCCGGCATGGTCGCCACAAATCCGGCGAAGTCGCCATATTTCCCGACAAGGACGTCATAAATCCGGCAGAGGTCGCCACAAATCCGGCAAGGTCCCCATATTTCCAGCAAGGTCGCCACAAATCCGGCAAGGTCGTCATAAATCCGCAAGGTTGCCTCAAATCCGGCAATGTCGCCATATTTCCGGCAAAGTCGCCATACATCCGGCAAGGTCGCCACAAATACGGCAAGGTCCCCATATTTCCAGCAAGGTCGCAATATTTCCAGCAAGGTCGCCACAAAGCCGGCAGGTGGTCATATTCCGGCAAGGTCGCCATAAATCCGTCAAGGTTGCCACAAATCCGGCGAGGTCGCCATATTTCCGGCAAAGTCGCCATAAATCCGGCAAGGTCGCCACAAATCCGGCGAGGTCGCCATATTTCCGGCAAGGTCGCCACAAATCCCGGCAAGGTCGTCTTAATCCGGCAAGGTTGCCTCGAATCCGGCAATGTCGCCATATTTCCGGCAAAGTCGCCATAAATTCGGCATGGTCGCCACAAATCCGGCGAAGTCGCCATATTTCCGGAAAGGACGTCATAAATCCGGCAAGGTCGCCACAAATCCGGCAAGGTCACCATATTTCCAGCAAGGTCGCAATATTTCCGGCAAGGTCGCCACAAATCCGGCAAGGTCGCCATATTTCCGGCAAGGTCGCCATAAATCCGGCAAGGTCGCCACAAATCCGGCAAGGATGCCACAAATCCGGCAAGGTCGCCATAAATCCGGCGAGTACGCCATATTTCCGGAAAGGTCGCCACATATCCGGCAAGGTCGACATATTTCCGGCAAGGTCGCCACAAATCCGGCAAGGTCGCCGCAAAATCAACAAGGTCGCCATATTTTCGGCAAGGTCGCCATATTTCCGGCAAGGTTGCCATATTTCCGGCAAGGTCGCCACAAATCCAGCAAGGTCGCCATATTTCCATCAAGGTCGCCATAAATTCGGCAAGGTCGCCACAAATCCGGCAAGGTCGCCATAAAGCCGGTGAGGTAGCCATAATTACGGCAAGTCGCCACAAAACCAGCGAGGTCCGCCATATTCCCTGCAAGGTCGACATAAATCCGGCAAGGTCGCCATAAATCCGGCGAGGTCGCCACAAATCCGGCGAGATCGCCATATTTCCGGCAAGGTCGCCACAAATCCGGCAAGGTCGCCACAAATCCGGTGAGGTAGCCATAAATCCGGCAAGGTCGCCACAATCCAGCGAGGTCGCCTAATTCCGGCAAAGTCGACATAAATCCGGCAAGGTCGCCATAAATCCGGCAAGGTCGCAATATTTCCAGCAAGGTCGCAATATTTCTGGCAATGTCGCCATAAACCCGGCGAGATCGCCATATTTCCGGCAACGTCGGCATAAATGCGGCGAGGTCGCCATATTTCCGGCAAGTCGCCATAAATCCGGCAAGGTTGCCAAAAATCCGGCAAGGTCCCCATATTTCCAGCAAGGGTCGCAATATTTCCGGCAAAGTCGCCATAAAATCCGGCAAGGTCGCCATATTTCCGGCGATGTCGCCATATTTCCGGCTAGGTCGCCTCAAATCCGGCAAGGTCATCATAAATCCCGGCAAGGTCGCCTCAAATCCGGCAATATCGCCATATTTCCGGCGAATTCGCCATACATCCGGCAAGGGCGCCACAAATACGGCAAGGTCCCCATATTTCCAGCAAGGTCGCAATATTTCCAGCAAGGTCGCCACAAATCCGGCAGCTCGCCCTATTTCCGGCAAGGTCGCCATAAATCCGGCAAGGTTTCCACAAATCCGGCGAGGTCGCCATATTTCCGGCAAGGTGGTCATAAATCCGGCAACGTTGCCACAAATCCGGCGAGGTCGCCATATTTCCGGCAAGGTCGCCGCAAATCCGGCAAGGTCGTCATAAATCCGGCATGGTCGCCACAAATACGGCGAGGTCCCCATATTTCCAGCAAGGTCGCAATATTTCCAGCAAGGTCGCCACAAATCCGGCAGGTCACGATATTTCCGGCAAGGTCGCCATAAATCCGGCAAGGTCGTCATAAATCCGGCAAGGTTGCCTCAAATCCGGCAATGTCGCCATATTTCCGGCAAAGTCGCCATAAATCCGGCATGGTCGCCACAAATACGGCAAGGTCCCCATATTTCCAGCAAGGTCGCAATATTTCTGGCAAGGTCGCCACAAATCCGGCAAGGTCGCCACAATTCGGGCAAGGTCGCCACAAATCCGGCGAGGTCGCCATTTTTCCGGCAAGGTCGCCTCAAATCCGGCAAGGTCGCCAAAAATCCGGCAAGGTCCCCATATTTCCAGCAAGGTCGCAATATTTCCGGCAAGGTCGCCACAAATCCGGCAAGGTCGCCATATTTCCGGCAAGGTCGCCATAAATCCGGCAAGGTTGCCACAAATCCGGCAAGGACGCCACAAATCCGGCAAGATCGCCATATTTCCGGCAAGGTCGCCACAAATCCGGCAAGGACGCCATATTTCTGACATGGTCGCCATAAATCCGGAAATGTCGCCACAAATCCGGCAAGGTCGCCATATTTCCGGCAAGGTCGCCATAAATGCGGCAATGTCGCCACAAATCCGGCAAGGTCGCCATATTTCCGGCAAGGTCGCCATAAATCCGGCAAGGTCGCCATATATCCGACGAGGTCGCCATATTTACGGCAAGGTCGCCACAAATCTGGCATGGTCGCCATAAATCCGGCAAGGTCGCCTCAAATCGGGCAAGGACGCCATCTTTCCGGCAAGGTCGCCACAAATCCGGCAAGGTCGCCATATTTCCGGCAAGGTTGCCATAAATCCGGCAAGGTTGCCACAAATCCGGCGAGGTTGTCATATTTGCGGCAAGGTCGCCATAAATCCGGCAAGGTCGCCACAAATCCGGCGATGTCGCCATATTTCCGGCTAGGTCGCCTCAAATCCGGCAAGGTCGTCATAAATCCGGCAAGGTCGCCTCAAATCCGGCAATGTCGCCATATTTCCGGCAAAGTCGCCATACATCCGGCAAGGTCGCCACAAATACGGCAAGGTCCCCATATTTCCAGCAAGGTCGCAATATTTCCAGCAATGTCGCCACAAATCCAGCAGGTCGCCATATTTCTGGCAAGGTCGCCACAAATCCGGCAAGGTTGCCACAAATCCGGCCAGGTCGCCATATTTCCGGCAAGGTGGCCATAAATCCGGCAAGGTCACCACAAATCCGGCGAGGTCGCCATATTTCCGGCAAGGTCGCCACAAATCCGGCAAGGTCGCCATAAATCCGGCAAGGTTGCCTCAAATCCGGCAATGCCGCCATATTTCCGGCAAACTCGCCATACATCCGGCAAGGTCGCCACAAATACGGCAAGGTCCCCATATTTCCAGCAAGGTCGCAATATTTCCAGCAAGGTCGCCACAAATCCGGCAGGTCGCCATATTTCCGGCAAGGTCGCCATAAATCCGGCAAGGTTGCCACAAATCCGGCGAGGTCGCCATATTTCCGGCAAGGTCGCCATAAATCCGGCAAGGTCGCCACAAATCCGGCGAGGTCGCCATATTTCCGGCAAGGTCGCCACAAATCCGGCAAGGTCGTCATAAATCCGGCAAGGTTGCCTCGAATCCGGCAATGTCGCCATATTTCCGGCAAAGTCGCCATAAATCCGGCATGGTCGCCACAAATACGGCAAGGTCCCCATATTTCCAGCAAGCTCGCAATATTTCTGGCAAGGTCGCCACAAATCCGGCAAGGTCGCCACAATTCGGGCAAGGTCGCCACAAATCCGGCGAGGTCGCCATTTTTCCGGCAAGGTCGCCTCAAATCCGGCAAGGTCGCCACAAATCCGGCGAAGTCGCCATATTTCCGGCAAGGACGTCATAAATCCGGCAAGGTCGCCACAAATCCGGCAAGGTCCCCATATTTCCAGCAATGTCGCAATATTTCCGGCAAGGTCGCCACAAATCCGGCAAGGTCGCCATATTTCAGGCAAGGTCGCCATAAATCCGGCAAGGTCGCCACAAATCCGGCAAGGACGCCACAAATCCGGCAAGGTCGCCATATTTCCGGCAAGGTCGCCACAAATCCGGCAAGGTCGCCATATTTCCGACATGGTCGCCATAAATCCGGAAAGGTCGCCACAAATCCGGCAAGGTCGCCATATTTCCGGCAAGGTCGCCACAAATCCGGCAAGGTCGCCTCAAATCGAGCAAGGTCGCCATATTTCCGCAAAGGTCGCCATAAATCCAACAAGGTCGCCACAAATCCAACAAGGTCGCCATATTTTCGGCAAGGTCGCCATATTTCCGGCAAGGTTGCCATATTTCCGGCAAGGTCGCCACAAATCCAGCAAGGTCGCCATATTTCCATCAAGGTCGCCATAAATCCGGCAAGGTCGCCATAAATCCGGCGAGGTCGCCACAAATCCGGCGAGATCGCCATATTTCCGGCAAGGTCGCCACAAATCCGGCAAGGTCGCCATATTTTCGGCAAGGTCGCCATATTTCCGGCAAGGTTGCCATATTTCCGGCAAGGTTGCCACAAATCCAGCAAGGTCGCCATATTTCCATCAAGGTCGCCATATTTCCGGCAAGGTCGCCACAAAACCAGCGAGGTCGCCATATTCCCTGCAAGGTCGACATAAATCCGGCAAGGTCGCCATAAATCCGGCGAGGTCGCCACAAATCCGGCGAGATCGCCATATTTCCGGCAAGGTCGCCACAAATCCGGCAAGGTCGCCACAAATCCGGTGAGGTAGCCATAAATCCGGCAAGGTTGCCACAAATCCGGCGAGGTTGTCATATTTCCGGCAAGGTCGCCATAAATCCGGCAAGGTCCCCATATTTCCAGCAAGGTCGCAATATTTCCAGCAAGGTCGCCACAAAGCCGGCAGGTGGTCATATTTCCGGCAAGGTCGCCATAAATCCGTCAAGGTTGCCACAAATCCGGCGAGGTCGCCATATTTCCGGCAAAGTCGCCATAAATCCGGCAAGGTCGCCACAAATCCGGCGAGGTCGCCATATTTCCGGCAAGGTCGCCACAAATCCGGCAAGGTCGTCTTAAATCCGGCAAGGTTGCCTCGAATCCGGCAATGTCGCCATATTTCCGGCAAAGTCGCCATAAATTCGGCATGGTCGCCACAAATCCGGCGAAGTCGCCATATTTCCGGCAAGGACGTCATAAATCCGGCAAGGTCGCCACAAATCCGGCAAGGTCACCATATTTCCAGCAAGGTCGCAATATTTCCGGCAAGGTCGCCACAAATCCGGCAAGGTCGCCATATTTCCGGCAAGGTCGCCATAAATCCGGCAAGGTCGCCACAAATCCGGCAAGGATGCCACAAATCCGGCAAGGTCGCCATAAATCCGGCGAGTACGCCATATTTCCGGAAAGGTCGCCACATATCCGGCAAGGTCGACATATTTCCGGCAAGGTCGCCACAAATCCGGCAAGGTCGCCGCAAATCCAACAAGGTCGCCATATTTTCGGCAAGGTCGCCATATTTCCGGCAAGGTTGCCATATTTCCGGCAAGGTCGCCACAAATCCAGCAAGGTCGCCATATTTCCATCAAGGTCGCCATAAATTCGGCAAGGTCGCCACAAATCCGGCAAGGTCGCCATAAAGCCGGTGAGGTAGCCATAATTACGGCAAGGTCGCCACAAAACCAGCGAGGTCGCCATATTCCCTGCAAGGTCGACATAAATCCGGCAAGGTCGCCATAAATCCGGCGAGGTCGCCACAAATCCGGCGAGATCGCCATATTTCCGGCAAGGTCGCCACAAATCCGGCAAGGTCGCCACAAATCCGGTGAGGTAGCCATAAATCCGGCAAGGTCGCCACAAATCCAGCGAGGTCGCCTAATTCCCGGCAAAGTCGACATAAATCCGGCAAGGTCGCCATAAATCCGGCAAGGTCGCAATATTTCCAGCAAGGTCGCAATATTTCTGGCAATGTCGCCATAAACCCGGCGAGATCGCCATATTTCCGGCAACGTCGGCATAAATGCGGCGAGGTCGCCATATTTCCGGCAAGGTCGCCATAAATCCGGCAAGGTTGCCAAAATCCGGCAAGGTCCCCATATTTCCAGCAAGGTCGCAATATTTCCGGCAAAGTCGCCATAAATCCGGCAAGGTCGCCATATTTCCGGCGATGTCGCCATATTTCCGGCAAGGTCGCCTCAAATCCGGCAAGGTCATCATAAATCCGGCAAGGTCGCCTCAAATCCGGCAATATCGCCATATTTCCGGCGAATTCGCCATACATCCGGCAAGGGCGCCACAAATACGGCAAGGTCCCCATATTTCCAGCAAGGTCGCAATATTTCCAGCAAGGTCGCCACAAATCCGGCAGCTCGCCCTATTTCCGGCAAGGTCGCCATCAATCCGGCAAGGTTTCCACAAATCCGGCGAGGTCGCCATATTTCCGGCAAGGTGGTCATAAATCCGGCAACGTTGCCACAAATCCGGCGAGGTCGCCATATTTCCGGCAAGGTCGCCGCAAATCCGGCAAGGTCGTCATAAATCCGGCATGGTCGCCACAAATACGGCGAGGTCCCCATATTTCCAGCAAGGTCGCAATATTTCCAGCAAGGTCGCCACAAATCCGGCAGGTCACGATATTTCCGGCAAGGTCGCCATAAATCCGGCAAGGTCGTCATAAATCCGGCAAGGTTGCCTCAAATCCGGCAATGTCGCCATATTTCCGGCAAAGTCGCCATAAATCCGGCATGGTCGCCACAAATACGGCAAGGTCCCCATATTTCCAGCAAGGTCGCAATATTTCTGGCAAGGTCGCCACAAATCCGGCAAGGTCGCCACAATTCGGGCAAGGTCGCCACAAATCCGGCGAGGTCGCCATTTTTCCGGCAAGGTCGCCTCAAATCCGGCAAGGTCGCCAAAAATCCGGCAAGGTCCCCATATTTCCAGCAAGGTCGCAATATTTCCGGCAAGGTCGCCACAAATCCGGCAAGGTCGCCATATTTCCGGCAAGGTCGCCATAAATCCGGCAAGGTTGCCACAAATCCGGCAAGGACGCCACAAATCCGGCAAGATCGCCATATTTCCGGCAAGGTCGCCACAAATCCGGCAAGGACGCCATATTTCTGACATGGTCGCCATAAATCCGGAAAGGTCGCCACAAATCCGGCAAGGTCGCCATATTTCCGGCAAGGTCGCCATAAATGCGGCAATGTCGCCACAAATCCGGCAAGGTCGCCATATTTCCGGCAAGGTCGCCATAAATCCGGCAAGGTCGCCATATATCCGACGAGGTCGCCATATTTACGGCAAGGTCGCCACAAATCTGGCATGGTCGCCATAAATCCGGCAAGGTCGCCTCAAATCGGGCAAGGACGCCATCTTTCCGGCAAGGTCGCCACAAATCCGGCAAGGTCGCCATATTTCCGGCAAGGTTGCCATAAATCCGGCAAGGTTGCCACAAATCCGGCGAGGTTGTCATATTTGCGGCAAGGTCGCCATAAATCCGGCAAGGTCGCCACAAATCCGGCGATGTCGCCATATTTCCGGCTAGGTCGCCTCAAATCCGGCAAGGTCGTCATAAATCCGGCAAGGTCGCCTCAAATCCGGCAATGTCGCCATATTTCCGGCAAAGTCGCCATACATCCGGCAAGGTCGCCACAAATACGGCAAGGTCCCCATATTTCCAGCAAGGTCGCAATATTTCCAGCAATGTCGCCACAAATCCAGCAGGTCGACATATTTCTGGCAAGGTCGCCACAAATCCGGCAAGGTTGCCACAAATCCGGCCAGGTCGCCATATTTCCGGCAAGGTGGCCATAAATCCGGCAAGGTCACCACAAATCCGGCGAGGTCGCCATATTTCCGGCAAGGTCGCCACAAATCCGGCAAGGTCGCCATAAATCCGGCAAGGTCCCCATATTTCCAGCAAGGTCGCAATATTTCCAGCAAGGTCGCCACAAATCCGGCAGGTCGCCATATTTCCGGCAAGGTCGCCATAAATCCGGCAAGGTTGCCACAAATCCGGCGAGGTCGCCATATTTCCGGCAAGGTCGCCATAAATCCGGCAAGGTCGCCACAAATCCGGCGAGGTCGCCATATTTCCGGCAAGGTCGCCACAAATCCGGCAAGGTCGTCATAAATCCGGCAAGGTTGCCTCGAATCCGGCAATGTCGCCATATTTCCGGCAAAGTCGCCATAAATCCGGCATGGTCGCCACAAATACGGCAAGGTCCCCATATTTCCAGCAAGCTCGCAATATTTCTGGCAAGGTCGCCACAAATCCGGCAAGGTCGCCACAATTCGGGCAAGGTCGCCACAAATCCGGCGAGGTCGCCATTTTTCCGGCAAGGTCGCCTCAAATCCGGCAAGGTCGCCACAAATCCGGCGAAGTCGCCATATTTCCGGCAAGGACGTCATAAATCCGGCAAGGTCGCCACAAATCCGGCAAGGTCCCCATATTTCCAGCAATGTCGCAATATTTCCGGCAAGGTCGCCACAAATCCGGCAAGGTCGCCATATTTCAGGCAAGGTCGCCATAAATCCGGCAAGGTCGCCACAAATCCGGCAAGGACGCCACAAATCCGGCAAGGTCGCCATATTTCCGGCAAGGTCGCCACAAATCCGGCAAGGTCGCCATATTTCCGACATGGTCGCCATAAATCCGGAAAGGTCGCCACAAATCCGGCAAGGTCGCCATATTTCCGGCAAGGTCGCCACAAATCCGGCAAGGTCGCCTCAAATCGAGCAAGGTCGCCATATTTCCGGCAAGGTCGCCATAAATCCAACAAGGTCGCCACAAATCCAACAAGGTCGCCATATTTTCGGCAAGGTCGCCATATTTCCGGCAAGGTTGCCATATTTCCGGCAAGGTCGCCACAAATCCAGCAAGGTCGCCATATTTCCATCAAGGTCGCCATAAATCCGGCAAGGTCGCCATAAATCCGGCGAGGTCGCCACAAATCCGGCGAGATCGCCATATTTCCGGCAAGGTCGCCACAAATCCGGCAAGGTCGCCATATTTTCGGCAAGGTCGCCATATTTCCGGCAAGGTTGCCATATTTCCGGCAAGGTCGCCACAAATCCAGCAAGGTCGCCATATTTCCATCAAGGTCGCCATATTTCCGGCAAGGTCGCCACAAAACCAGCGAGGTCGCCATATTCCCTGCAAGGTCGACATAAATCCGGCAAGGTCGCCATAAATCCGGCGAGGTCGCCACAAATCCGGCGAGATCGCCATATTTCCGGCAAGGTCGCCACAAATCCGGCAAGGTCGCCACAAATCCGGTGAGGTAGCCATAAATCCGGCAAGGTTGCCACAAATCCGGCGAGGTTGTCATATTTCCGGCAAGGTCGCCATAAATCCGGCAAGGTCGCCACAAATCCGGCGATGTCGCCATATTTCGGCTAGGTCGCCTCAAATCCGGCAAGGTCGTCATAAATCCGGCAAGGTCGCCTCAAATCCGGCAATGTCGCCATATTTCCGGCAAAGTCGCCATACATCCGGCAAGGTCGCCACAAATACGGCAAGGTCCCCATATTTCCAGCAAGGTCGCAATATTTCCAGCAATGTCGCCACAAATCCAGCAGGTCGCCATATTTCTGGCAAGGTCGCCATAAATCCGGCAAGGTTGCCACAAATCCGGCCAGGTCGCCATATTTCCGGCAAGGTGGCCATAAATCCGGCAAGGTCACCACAAATCCGGCGAGGTCGCCATATTTCCGGCAAGGTCGCCACAAATCCGGCAAGGTCGCCATAAATCCGGCAAGGTTGCCTCAAATCCGGCAATGTCGCCATATTTCCGGCAAACTCGCCATACATCCGGCAAGGTCGCCACAAATACGGCAAGGTCCCCATATTTCCAGCAAGGTCGCAATATTTCCAGCAAGGTCGCCACAAATCCGGCAGGTCGCCATATTTCCGGCAAGGTCGCCATAAATCCGGCAAGGTTGCCACAAATCCGGCGAGGTCGCCATATTTCCGGCAAGGTCGCCATAAATCCGGCAAGGTCGCCACAAATCCGGCGAGGTCGCCATATTTCCGGCAAGGTCGCCACAAATCCGGCAAGGTCGTCATAAATCCGGCAAGGTTGCCTCGAATCCGGCAATGTCGCCATATTTCCGGCAAAGTCGCCATAAATCCGGCATGGTCGCCACAAATACGGCAAGGTCCCCATATTTCCAGCAAGCTCGCAATATTTCTGGCAAGGTCGCCACAAATCCGGCAAGGTCGCCACAATTCGGGCAAGGTCGCCACAAATCCGGCGAGGTAGCCATTTTTCCGGCAAGGTCGCCTCAAATCCGGCAAGGTCGCCACAAATCCGGCGAAGTCGCCATATTTCCGGCAAGGACGTCATAAATCCGGCAAGGTCGCCACAAATCCGGCAAGGTCCCCATATTTCCAGCAATGTCGCAATATTTCCGGCAAGGTCGCCACAAATCCGGCAAGGTCGCCATATTTCAGGCAAGGTCGCCATAAATCCGGCAAGGTCGCCACAAATCCGGCAAGGACGCCACAAATCCGGCAAGGTCGCCATATTTCCGGCAAGGTCGCCACAAATCCGGCAAGGTCGCCTCAAATCGAGCAAGGTCGCCATATTTCCGGCAAGGTCGCCATAAATCGAACAAGGTCGCCACAAATCCAACAAGGTCGCCATATTTTCGGCAAGGTCGCCATATTTCCGGCAAGGTTGCCATATTTCCGGCAAGGTCGCCACAAATCCAGCAAGGTCGCCATATTTCCATCAAGGTCGCCATAAATCCGGCAAGGTCGCCATAAATCCGGCGAGGTCGCCACAAATCCGGCGAGATCGCCATATTTCCGGCAAGGTCGCCACAAATCCGGCAAGGTCGCCATATTTTCGGCAAGGTCGCCATATTTCCGGCAAGGTCGCCACAAATCCAGCAAGGTCGCCATATTTCCATCAAGGTCGCCATATTTCCGGCAAGGTCGCCACAAAACCAGCGAGGTCGCCATATTCCCTGCAAGGTCGACATAAATCCGGCAAGGTCGCCATAAATCCGGCGAGGTCGCCGCAAATCCGGCGAGATCGCCATATTTCCGGCAAGGTCGCCACAAATCCGGCAAGGTCGCCACAAATCCGGTGAGGTAGCCATAAATCCGGCAAGGTCGCCACAAATCCAGCGAGGTCGCCTTATTCCCGGCAAAGTCGACATAAATCCGGCAAGGTCGCCATAAATCCGGCAAGGTCGCCACAAATCCGGCGAGATCGCCATATTTCCGGCAAGGTCGCCACAATTCCGGCAAAGTCGCCACAAATACGGCAAGGTCCCCATATTTCCAGCAAGGTCGTAATATTTCTGGCAAGGTCGCCATAAACCCGGCGAGATCGCCATATTTCCGGCAAGGTCGGCATAAATCCGGCGAGGTCGCCATATTTCCGGCAAGGTCGCCATAAATCCGGCAAGGTTGCCAAAAATCCGGCATGGTCCCCATATTTCCAGCAAGGTCGCAATATTTCCGGCAAGGTCGCCACAAATGCGGCAAGGTCGCCATATTTCCGGCAAGGTCGCCTCAAATCGAGCAAGGTCGCCATATTTCCGGCAAGGTCGCCATAAATCCAACAAGGTCGCCACAAATCCAACAAGGTCGCCATATTTTCGGCAAGGTCGCCATATTTCCGGCAAGGTTGCCATATTTCCGGCAAGGTCGCCACAAATCCAGCAAGGTCGCCATATTTCCATCAAGGTCGCCATAAATCCGGCAAGGTCGCCATAAATCCGGCGAGGTCGCCACAAATCCGGCGAGATCGCCATATTTCCGGCAAGGTCGCCACAAATCCGGCAAGGTCGCCATATTTTCGGCAAGGTCGCCATATTTCCGGCAAGGTTGCCATATTTCCGGCAAGGTCGCCACAAATCCAGCAAGGTCGCCATATTTCCATCAAGGTCGCCATATTTCCGGCAAGGTCGCCACAAAACCAGCGAGGTCGCCATATTCCCTGCAAGGTCGACATAAATCCGGCAAGGTCGCCATAAATCCGGCGAGGTCGCCACAAATCCGGCGAGATCGCCATATTTCCGGCAAGGTCGCCACAAATCCGGCAAGGTCGCCACAAATCCGGTGAGGTAGCCATAAATCCGGCAAGGTCGCCACAAATCCAGCGAGGTCGCCATATTCCCGGCAAAGTCGACATAAATCCGGCAAGGTCGCCATAAATCCGGCAAGGTCGCCACAAATCCGGCGAGATCGCCATATTTCCGGCAAGGTCGCCACAATTCCGGCAAAGTCGCCACAAATACGGCAAGGTCCCCATATTTCCAGCAAGGTCGTAATATTTCTGGCAAGGTCGCCATAAACCCGGCGAGATCGCCATATTTCCGGCAAGGTCTGCATAAATCCGGCGAGGTCGCCATATTTCCGGCAAGGTCGCCATAAATCCGGCAAGGTTGCCAAAAATCCGGCAAGGTCCCCATATTTCCAGCAAGGTCGCAATATTTCCGGCAAGGTCGCCACAAATGCGGCAAGGTCGCCATATTTCCGGCGATGTCGCCATATTTCCGGCTAGGTCGCCTCAAATCCGGCAAGGTCGTCATAAATCCGGCAAGGTCGCCTCAAATCCGGCAATATCGCCATATTTCCGGCGAAATCGCCATACATCCGGCAAGGGCGCCACAAATACGGCAAGGTCCCCATATTTCCAGCAAGGTCGCAATATTTCCAGCAAGGTCGCCACAAATCCGGCAGGTCGCCCTATTTCCAGCAAGGTCGCAATATTTCCAGCAAGGTCGCCACAAATCCGGCAGGTCACCATATTTCCGGCAAGGTCGCCATAAATCCGGCAAGGTTGCCACAAGTCCGGCGAGGTCGCCATATTTCCGGCAAGGTCGCCATAAATCCGGCATGGTCGCCACAAATACGGCAAGGTCCCCATATTTCCAGCAAGGTCGCAATATTTCTGGCAAGGTCGCCACAAATCCGGCAAGGTCGCCACAATTCGGGCAAGGTCGCCACAAATCCGGCGAGGTCGCCATTTTTCCGGCAAGGTCGCCTCAAATCCGGCAAGGTCGCCACAAATCCGGCAAGGTCCCCATATTTCCAGCAAGGTCGCAATATTTCCGGCAAGGTCGCCACAAATCCGGCAAGGTCGCCATATTTCCGGTAAGGTCGCCATAAATCCGGCAAGGTCGCCACAAATCCGGCAAGGACGCCACAAATCCGGCAAGGTCGCCATATTTCCGGCAAGGTCGCCATATTTCCGACATTGTCGCCATAAATCCGGAAAGGTCGCCAAAAATCCGGCAAGGTCGCCTCAAATCCGGAAAGGTCGCCATATTTCCGGTAAGGTCGCCATAAATCCTGCAAGGTCGCCACAAATCCAACAAGGTCGCCAGATTTTCGGCAAGGTCGCCATATTTCCGGCAAGGTTGCCATATTTCCGGCAAGGTCGCCACAAATCCAGCAAGGTCGCCATATTTCCATCAAGGTCGCCATAAATCCGGCAAGGTCGCCATAAATCCGGCGAGGTCGCCACAAATCCGGCGAGATCGCCATATTTCCGGCAAGGTCGCCACAAATCCGGCAAGGTCGCCATATTTTCGGCAAGGTCGCCATATTTCCGGCAAGGTTGCCATATTTCCGGCAAGGTCGCCACAAATCCAGCAAGGTCGCCATATTTCCATCAAGGTCGCCATATTTCCGGCAAGGTCGCCACAAAACCAGCGAGGTCGCCATATTCCCTGCAAGGTCGACATAAATCCGGCAAGGTCGCCATAAATCCGGCGAGGTCGCCACAAATCCGGCGAGATCGCCATATTTCCGGCAAGGTCGCCACAAATCCGGCAAGGTCGCCACAAATCCGGTGAGGTAGCCATAAATCCGGCAAGGTCGCCACAAATCCAGCGAGGTCGCCATATTCCCGGCAAAGTCGACATAAATCCGGCAAGGTCGCCATAAATCCGGCAAGGTCGCCACAAATCCGGCGAGATCGCCATATTTCCGGCAAGGTCGCCACAATTCCGGCAAAGTCGCCACAAATACGGCAAGGTCCCCATATTTCCAGCAAGGTCGTAATATTTCTGGCAAGGTCGCCATAAACCCGGCGAGATCGCCATATTTCCGGCAAGGTCTGCATAAATCCGGCGAGGTCGCCATATTTCCGGCAAGGTCGCCATAAATCCGGCAAGGTTGCCAAAAATCCGGCAAGGTCCCCATATTTCCAGCAAGGTCGCAATATTTCCGGCAAGGTCGCCACAAATGCGGCAAGGTCGCCATATTTCCGGCGATGTCGCCATATTTCCGGCTAGGACGCCTCAAATCCGGCAAGGTCGTCATAAATCCGGCAAGGTCGCCTCAAATCCGGCAATATCGCCATATTTCCGGCGAAATCGCCATACATCCGGCAAGGGCGCCACAAATACGGCAAGGTCCCCATATTTCCAGCAAGGTCGCAATATTTCCAGCAAGATCGCCACAAATCCGGCAGGTCGCCCTATTTCCAGCAAGGTCGCAATATTTCCAGCAAGGTCGCCACAAATCCGGCAGGTCACCATATTTCCGGCAAGGTCGCCATAAATCCGGCAAGGTTGCCACAAGTCCGGCGAGGTCGCCATATTTCCGGCAAGGTCGCCATAAATCCGGCATGGTCGCCACAAATACGGCAAGGTCCCCATATTTCCAGCAAGGTCGCAATATTTCTGGCAAGGCCGCCACAAACCCGGCAAGGTCGCCACAATTCGGGCAAGGTCGCCACAAATCCGGCGAGGTCGCCATTTTTCCGGCAAGGTCGCCTCAAATCCGGCAAGGTCGCCACAAATCCGGCAAGGTCCCCATATTTCCAGCAAGGTCGCAATATTTCCGGCAAGGTCGCCACAAATCCGGCAAGGTCGCCATATTTCCGGTAAGGTCGCCATAAATCCGGCAAGGTCGCCACAAATCCGGCAAGGACGCCACAAATCCGGCAAGGTCGCCATATTTCCGGCAAGGTCGCCATATTTCCGACATTGTCGCCATAAATCCGGAAAGGTCGCCAAAAATCCGGCAAGGTCGCCTCAAATCCGGAAAGGTCGCCATATTTCCGGTAAGGTCGCCATAAATCCTGCAAGGTCGCCACAAATCCAACAAGGTCGCCAGATTTTCGGCAAGGTCGCCATATTTCCGGCAAGGTTGCCATATTTCCGGCAAGGTCGCCACAAATCCAGCAAGGTCGCCATATTTCCATCAAGGTCGCCATAAATTCGGCAAGGTCGCCACAAATCCGGCAAGGTCGCCATAAAGCCGGTGAGGTAGCCATAAGTACGGCAAGGTCGCCACAAAACCAGCGAGGTCGCCATATTGCCGGCAAGGTCGACATAAATCCGGCAAGGTCGCCATAAATCCGGCGAGGTCGCCACAAATCCGGCAAGATCGCCATATTTCCGGCAAGGTGGCCACAAATCCGGCAAGGTCGCCACAAATCCAGTGAGGTAGCCATAAATCCGGCAAGCTCGCCACAAATCCAGCCAGGTCGCCATATTCCCGGCAAAGTCGACATAAATACGGCAAGGTCGCCATAAATCCGGCAAGGTCGCCACAAATCCGGCGAGATCGCCATATTTCCGGCAAGGTCGCCACAATTCCGGCAAGGTCGCCACAAATACGGTAAAGTCCCCATATTTCCTGCAAGGTCGCAATATTTCTGGCAAGGTCGCCATAAACCCGGCGAGATCGCCATATTTCCGGCAACGTCGGCAAAAATCCGGCGAGGTCGCCATATTTCCGGCAAGGTCGCCATAAATCCGACATGGTCGCCACAAATCCGGCGAAGTCGCCATATTTCCGGCAAGGACGTCATAAATCCGGCAAGGTCCCACAAATCCGGCAAGGTCGCCATATTTCCGACATCGTCGCCATAAATCCGGAAAGGTCGCCACAAATCCGGCAAGGTCGACATATTTCCGGCAAGGTCGTCATAAATCCGGCATGGTCGCCATATTTCCGGCAAGGTCGCCACAAATACGGCAAGGTCCCCATATTTCCAGCAAGGTCGCAATATTTCTGGCAAGGTCGCCACAAATCCGGCAAGGTCGCCACAATTCGGGCAAGGTCGCCACAAATCCGGCGAGGTCGCCATTTTTCCGGCAAGGTCGCCTCAAATCCGGCAAGGTCGCCACAAATCCGGCAAGGTCCCCATATTTCCAGCAAGGTCGCAATATTTCCTGCAAGGTCGCCACAAATCCGGCAAGGTCGCCATATTTCCGGCAAGGTCGCCATAAATCCGGCAAGGTCGCCACAAATCCGGCAAGGACGCCACAAATCCGGCAAGGTCGCCATATTTCCGGCAAGATCGCCATATTTCCGACATGGTCGCCATAAATCCGGAAAGGTCGCCACAAAACCGGCAAGGTCGACATATTTCCGGCAAGGTCGCCACAAATCCGGCAAGGTCGCCTCAAATCCGGAAAGGTCGCCATATTTCCGGCAAGGTCGCCATAAATCCTGCAAGGTCGCCACAAATCCAACAAGGTCGCCATATTTTCGGCAAGGTCGCCATATTTCCGGCAAGGTTGCCATATTTCCGGCAAGGTCGCCACAATTCCAGCAAGGTCGCCATATTCCCATCAAGGTCAACATAAATTCGGCAAGGTCGCCACAAATCCGGCAAGGTCGCCATAAAGCCGGTGAGGTAGCGATAAGTACGGCAAGGTCGCCACAAAACCAGCGAGGTCGCCATATTGCCGGCAAGGTCGACATAAATCCGGCAAGGTCGCCATAAATCCGGCGAGGTCGCCACAAATCGGGCAAGATCGCCATTTTTCCGGCAAGGTCGCCACAAATCCGGCAAGGTCCCCATATTTCCAGCAAGGTCGCAATATTTCCTGCAAGGTCGCCACAAATCCGGCAAGGTCGCCATATTTCAGGCAAGGTCGCCATAAATCCGGCAAGGTCGCCACAAATCCGGCAAGGACGCCACAAATCCGGCAAGGTCGCCATATTTCCGGCAAGATCGCCATATTTCCGACATGGTCGCCATAAATCCGGAAAGGTCGCCACAAAACCGGCAAGGTCGACATATTTCCGGCAAGGTCGCCACAAATCCGGCAAGGTCGCCTCAAATCCGGAAAGGTCGCCATATTTCCGGCAAGGTCGCCATAAATCCTGCAAGGTCGCCACAAATCCAACAAGGTCGCCATATTTTCGGCAAGGTCGCCATATTTCCGGCAAGGTTGCCATATTTCCGGCAAGATCGCCACAATTCCAGCAAGGTCGCCATATTCCCATCAAGGTCGCCATAAATTCGGCAAGGTCGCCACAAATCCGGCAAGGTCGCCATAAAGCCGGTGAGGTAGCCATAAGTACGGCAAGGTCGCCACAAAACCAGCGAGGTCGCCATATTGCCGGCAAGGTCGACATAAATCCGGCAAGGTCGCCATAAATCCGGCGAGGTCGCCACAAATCGGGCAAGATCGCCATATTTCCGGCAAGGTCGCCACAAATCCGGCAAGGTCGCCACAAATCCAGTGAGGTGGCCATAAATCCGGCAAGGTCGCCACAAATCCAGCCAGGTCGCCATATTCCCGGCAAAGTCGACATAAATCCGGCAAGGTCGCCATAAATCCGGCAATGTCGCCACAAATCCGGCGAGATCGCCATATTTCCGGCAAGGTCGCCACAATTCCGGCAAGGTCGCCACAAATACGGCAAGGTCCCCATATTTCCTGCAAGGTCGCAATATTTCTGGCAAGGTCGCCATAAACCCGGCGAGATCGCCATATTTCCGGCAACGTCGGCAAAAATCCGGCGAGGTCGCCATATTTCCGGCAAGGTCGCCATAAATCCGACATGGTCGCCACAAATCCGGCGAAGTCGCCATATTTCCGGCAAGGACGTCATAAATCCGGCAAGGTCGCCACAAATCCGGCAAGGTCCCCATATTTCCAGTAAGGTCGCAATATTTCCGGCAAGGTCGCCACAAATCCGGCAAAGTCGCCATATTTCCGGCAAGGTCGCCATAAATCCGGCAAGGTCGCCACAAATCCGGCAAGGTCGACATATTTCCGGCAAGGTCGTCATAAATCCTGCATGGTCGCCATATTTCCGGCAAGGTCGCCACAAATACGGCAAGGTCCCCATATTTCCAGCAAGGTCGCAATATTTCCAGCAAGGTCGCCACAAATCCGGCAGGTCACCATATTTCCGGCAAGGTCTCCATAAATCCGGCAAGGTTGCCACAAATCCGGCAAGGTCGCCATATTTCCGGCAAGGTCGCCATAAATCCGGCAAGGTCGTCATAAATCCGGCAAGTTTGCCTCAAATCCGGCAATGTCGCCATATTTCCGGCAAAGTCGCCATAAATCCGGCATGGTCGCCACAAATACGGCAAGGTCCCCATATTTCCAGCAAGGTCGCAATATTTCTGGCAAGGTCGCCACAAATCCGGCAAGGTCGCCACAATTCGGGCAAGGTCGCCACAAATCCGGCGAGGTCGCCATTTTTCCGGCAAGGTCGCCTCAAATCCGGCAAGGTCGCCACAAATCCGGCAAGGTCCCCATATTTCCAGCAAGGTCGCAATATTTCCGGCAAGGTCGCCACAAATCCGGCAAGGTCGCCATATTTCCGGTAAGGTCGCCATAAATCCGGCAAGGTCGCCACAAATCCGGCAAGGACGCCACAAATCCGGCAAGGTCGCCATATTTCCGGCAAGGTCGCCATATTTCCGACATTGTCGCCATAAATCCGGAAAGGTCGCCAAAAATCCGGCAAGGTCGCCTCAAATCCGGAAAGGTGGCCATATTTCCGGTAAGGTCGCCATAAATCCTGCAAGGTCGCCACAAATCCAACAAGGTCGCCAGATTTTCGGCAAGGTCGCCATATTTCCGGCAAGGTTGCCATATTTCCGGCAAGGTCGCCACAAATCCAGCAAGGTCGCCATATTTCCATCAAGGTCGCCATAAATTCGGCAAGGTCGCCACAAATCCGGCAAGGTCGCCATAAAGCCGGTGAGGTAGCCATAAGTACGGCAAGGTCGCCACAAAACCAGCGAGGTCGCCATATTGCCGGCAAGGTCGACATAAATCCGGCAAGGTCGCCATAAATCCGGCGAGGTCGCCACAAATCCGGCAAGATCGCCATATTTCCGGCAAGGTCGCCACAAATCCGGCAAGGTCGCCACAAATCCAGTGAGGTAGCCATAAATCCGGCAAGGTCGCCACAAATCCAGCCAGGTCGCCATATTCCCGGCAAAGTCGACATAAATACGGCAAGGTCGCCATAAATCCGGCAAGGTCGCCACAAATCCGGCGAGATCGCCATATTTCCGGCAAGGTCGCCACAATTCCGGCAAGGTCGCCACAAATACGGTAAAGTCCCCATATTTCCTGCAAGGTCGCAATATTTCTGGCAAGGTCGCCATAAACCCGGCGAGATCGCCATATTTCCGGCAACGTCGGCAAAAATCCGGCGAGGTCGCCATATTTCCGGCAAGGTCGCCATAAATCCGACATGGTCGCCACAAATCCGGCGAAATCGCCATATTTCCGGCAAGGACGTCATAAATCCGGCAAGGTCGCCACAAATCCGGCAAGGTCCCCATATTTCCGGCAAGGTCGCCATAAATCCGGCAAGGTCGCCACAAATCCGGCAAGGTCGACATATTTCCGGCAAGGTCGTCATAAATCCTGCATGGTCGCCATATTTCCGGCAAGGTCGCCACAAATACGGCAAGGTCCCCATATTTCCAGCAAGGTCGCAATATTTCCAGCAAGGTCGCCACAAATCCGGCAGGTCACCATATTTCCGGCAAGGTCTCCATAAATCCGGCAAGGTTGCCACAAATCCGGCAAGGTCGCCATATTTCCGGCAAGGTCGCCATAAATCCGGCAAGGTCGTCATAAATCCGGCAAGTTTGCCTCAAATCCGGCAATGTCGCCATATTTCCGGCAAAGTCGCCATAAATCCGGCATGGTCGCCACAAATACGGCAAGGTCCCCATATTTCCAGCAAGGTCGCAATATTTCTGGCAAGGTCGCCACAAATCCGGCAAGGTCGCCACAATTCGGGCAAGGTCGCCACAAATCCGGCGAGGTCGCCATTTTTCCGGCAAGGTCGCCTCAAATCCGGCAAGGTCGCCACAAATCCGGCAAGGTCCCCATATTTCCAGCAAGGTCGCAATATTTCCGGCAAGGTCGCCACAAATCCGGCAAGGTCGCCATATTTCCGGTAAGGTCGCCATAAATCCGGCAAGGTCGCCACAAATCCGGCAAGGACGCCACAAATCCGGCAAGGTCGCCATATTTCCGGCAAGGTCGCCATATTTCCGACATTGTCGCCATAAATCCGGAAAGGTCGCCAAAAATCCGGCAAGGTCGCCTCAAATCCGGAAAGGTGGCCATATTTCCGGTAAGGTCGCCATAAATCCTGCAAGGTCGCCACAAATCCAACAAGGTCGCCAGATTTTCGGCAAGGTCGCCATATTTCCGGCAAGGTTGCCATATTTCCGGCAAGGTCGCCACAAATCCAGCAAGGTCGCCATATTTCCATCAAGGTCGCCATAAATTCGGCAAGGTCGCCACAAATCCGGCAAGGTCGCCATAAAGCCGGTGAGGTAGCCATAAGTACGGCAAGGTCGCCACAAAACCAGCGAGGTCGCCATATTGCCGGCAAGGTCGACATAAATCCGGCAAGGTCGCCATAAATCCGGCGAGGTCGCCACAAATCCGGCAAGATCGCCATATTTCCGGCAAGGTCGCCACAAATCCGGCAAGGTCGCCACAAATCCAGTGAGGTAGCCATAAATCCGGCAAGGTCGCCACAAATCCAGCCAGGTCGCCATATTCCCGGCAAAGTCGACATAAATACGGCAAGGTCGCCATAAATCCGGCAAGGTCGCCACAAATCCGGCGAGATCGCCATATTTCCGGCAAGGTCGCCACAATTCCGGCAAGGTCGCCACAAATACGGTAAAGTCCCCATATTTCCTGCAAGGTCGCAATATTTCTGGCAAGGTCGCCATAAACCCGGCGAGATCGCCATATTTCCGGCAACGTCGGCAAAAATCCGGCGAGGTCGCCATATTTCCGGCAAGGTCGCCATAAATCCGACATGGTCGCCACAAATCCGGCGAAATCGCCATATTTCCGGCAAGGACGTCATAAATCCGGCAAGGTCGCCACAAATCCGGCAAGGTCCCCATATTTCCAGCAAGGTCGCAATATTTCCGGCAAGGTCGCCACAAATCCGGCAAGGTCGCCATATTTCCGGCAAGGTCGCCATAAATCCGGCAAGGTCGCCACAAATCGGGCAAGGACGCCACAAATCCGGCAAGGTCGCCATATTTCCGGCAAGGTCGCCACAAATCCGGCAAGGTCGCCATATTTCCGACATCGTCGCCATAAATCCGGAAAGGTCGCCACAAATCCGGCAAGGTCGACATATTTCCGGCAAGGTCGTCATAAATCCGGCATGGTCGCCATATTTCCGGCAAGGTCGCCACAAATACGGCAAGGTCCCCATATTTCCAGCAAGGTCGCAATATTTCCAGCAAGGTCGCCACAAATCCGGCAGGTCACCATATTTCCGGCAACGTCGCCATAAATCCGGCAAGGTTGCCACAAATCCGGCGAGGTCGCCATATTTCCGGCAAGGTCGCCATAAATCCGGCAAGGTCGTCATAAATCCGGCAAGGTTGCCTCAAATCCGGCAAAGTCGCCATATTTCCGGCAAAGTCGCCATAAATCCGGCATGGTCGCCACAAATACGGCAAGGTCCCCATATTTCCAGCAAGGTCGCAATATTTCTGGCAAGGTCGCCACAAATCCGGCAAGGTCGCCACAATTCGGGCAAGGTCGCCACAAATCCGGCGAGGTCGCCATTTTTCCGGCAAGGTCGCCTCAAATCCGGCAAGGTCGCCACAAATCCGGCAAGGTCCCCATATTTCCAGCAACGTCGCAATATTTCCGGCAAGGTCGCCACAAATCCGGCAAGGTCGCCATATTTCCGGCAAGGTCGCCATAAATCCGGCAAGGTCGCCACAAATCCGGCAAGGACGCCACAAATCCGGCAAGGTCGCCATATTTCCGGCAAGATCGCCATATTTCCGACATGGTCGCCATAAATCCGGAAATGTCGCCACAAAACCGGCAAGGTCGACATATTTCCGGCAAGGTCGCCACAAATCCGGCAAGGTCGCCTCAAATCCGGAAAGGTCGCCATATTTCCGGCAAGGTCGCCATAAATCCTGCAAGGTCGCCACAAATCCAACAAGGTCGCCATATTTTCGGCAAGGTCGCCATATTTCCGGCAAGGTTGCCATATTTCCGGCAAGGTCGCCACAATTCCAGCAAGGTCGCCATATTCCCATCAAGGTCGCCATAAATTCGGCAAGGTCGCCACAAATCCGGCAAGGTCGCCATAAAGCCGGTGAGGTAGCCATAATTACGGCAAGGTCGCCACAAAACCAGCCAGGTCGCCATATTGCCGGCAAGGTCGACATAAATCCGGCAAGGTCGCCATAAATCCGGCGAGGTCGCCACAAATCGGGCAAGATCGCCATATTTCCGGCAAGGTCGCCACAAATCCGGCAAGGTCCCCATATTTCCAGCAAGGTCGCAATATTTCCTGCAAGGTCGCCACAAATCCGGCAAGGTCGCCATATTTCCGGCAAGGTCGCCATAAATCCGGCAAGGTCGCCACAAATCCGGCAAGGACGCCACAAATCCGGCAAGGTCGCCATATTTCCGGCAAGATCGCCATATTTCCGACATGGTCGCCATAAATCCGGAAAGGTCGCCACAAAACCGGCAAGGTCGACATATTTCCGGCAAGGTCGCCACAAATCCGGCAAGGTCGCCTCAAATCCGGAAAGGTCGCCATATTTCCGGCAAGGTCGCCATAAATCCTGCAAGGTCGCCACAAATCCAACAAGGTCGCCATATTTTCGGCAAGGTCGCCATATTTCCGGCAAGGTTGCCATATTTCCGGCAAGGTCGCCACAATTCCAGCAAGGTCGCCATATTCCCATCAAGGTCGCCATAAATTCGGCAAGGTCGCCACAAATCCGGCAAGGTCGCCATAAAGCCGGTGAGGTAGCCATAAGTACGGCAAGGTCGCCACAAAACCAGCGAGGTCGCCATATTGCCGGCAAGGTCGACATAAATCCGGCAAGGTCGCCATAAATCCGGCGAGGTCGCCACAAATCGGGCAAGATCGCCATATTTCCGGCAAGGTCGCCACAAATCCGGCAAGGTCGCCACAAATCCAGTGAGGTGGCCATAAATCCGGCAAGGTCGCCACAAATCCAGCCAGGTCGCCATATTCCCGGCAAAGTCGACATAAATCCGGCAAGGTCGCCATAAATCCGGCAAGGTCGCCACAAATCCGGCGAGATCGCCATATTTCCGGCAAGGTCGCCACAATTCCGGCAAGGTCGCCACAAATACGGCAAGGTCCCCATATTTCCTGCAAGGTCGCAATATTTCTGGCAAGGTCGCCATAAACCCGGCGAGATCGCCATATTTCCGGCAACGTCGGCAAAAATCCGGCGAGGTCGCCATATTTCCGGCAAGGTCGCCATAAATCCGACATGGTCGCCACAAATCCGGCGAAGTCGCCATATTTCCGGCAAGGACGTCATAAATCCGGCAAGGTCGCCACAAATCCGGCAAGGTCCCCATATTTCCAGTAAGGTCGCAATATTTCCGGCAAGGTCGCCACAAATCCGGCAAGGTCGCCATATTTCCGGCAAGGTCGCCATAAATCCGGCAAGGTCGCCACAAATCCGGCAAGGACGCCACAAATCCGGCAAGGTCGCCATATTTCCGGCAAGGTCGCCACAAATCCGGCAAGGTCGCCATATTTCCGACATGGTCGCCATAAATCCGGAAAGGTCGCCACAAATCCGGCAAGGTCGACATATTTCCGGCAAGGTCGTCATAAATCCTGCATGGTCGCCATATTTCCGGCAAGGTCGCCACAAATACGGCAAGGTCCCCATATTTCCAGCAAGGTCGCAATATTTCCAGCAAGGTCGCCACAAATCCGGCAGGTCACCATATTTCCGGCAAGGTCGCCATAAATCCGGCAAGGTTGCCATAAATCCGGCAAGGTCGCCATATTTCCGGCAAGGTCGCAATATTTCTGGCAAGGTCGCCACAAATCCGGCAAGGTCGCCACAATTCGGGCAAGGTCGCCACAAATCCGGCGAGGTCGCCATTTTTCCGGCAAGGTCGACTCAAATCCGGCAAGGTCCCCATATTTCCAGCAAGGTCGCAATATTTCCGGCAAGGTCGCCACAAATCCGGCAAGGTCGCCATATTTCCGGCAAGGTCGCCATAAATCCGGCAAGGTCGCCACAAATCCGGCAAGGACGCCACAAATCCGTCAAGGTCGCCATATTTCCGGCAAGGTCGCCATATTTCCGACATGGTCGCCATAAATCCGGAAAGGTCGCCACAAAACCGGCAAGGTCGACATATTTCCGGCAAGGTCGCCATAAATCCTGCAAGGTCGCCACAAATCCAAAAAGGTCGCTATATTTTCGGCAAGGTCGCCATATTTCCGGCAAGGTAGGAATATTTCCGGCAAGGTCGCCACAAATCACGCAAGGTCGCCATATTTCCATCAAGGTCGCCATAAATTCGGCAAGGTCGCCACAAATCCGGCAAGGTCGCCATAAAGCCGGTGAGGTAGCCATAAGTACGGCAAGGTCGCCACAAAACCAGCGAGGTCGCCATATTGCCGGCAAGGTCGACATAAATCAGGCAAGGTCGCCATAAATCCGGCGAGGTCGCCACAAATCCGGCAAGATCGCCATATTTCCGGCAAGGTCGCCACAAATCCGGCAAGGTCGCCACAAAACCGGTGAGGTAGCCACAAATCCGGCAAGGTCGCCACAAACCAGCCAGGCCGCCATATTACCGGCAAAGTCGACATAAATCCGGCAAGGTCGCCATAAATCCGGCAAGGTCGCCACAAATCCGGCGAGATCGCCATATTTCCGGCAAGGTCGCCACAATTCCGGCAAGGTCGCCACAAATACGGCAAGGTCCCCATATTTCCAGCAAGGTCGCAATATTTCTGGCAAGGTCGCCATAAACCCGGCGAGATCGCCATATTTCCGGCAACGTCGGCAAAAATCCGGCGAGGTCGCCATATTTCCGGCAAGGACGTCATAAATCCGGCAAGGTCGCCACAAATCCGGCAAGGTCGCCTCAAATCCGGCAAGGTCGCCATATTTCCGGCAAGGTCGCCATAAATCCTGCAAGGTCGCCACAATCCAACAAGGTCGCCATATTTTCGGCAAGGTCGCCATATTTCCGGCAATGTTGCCATATTTCCGGCAAGGTCGCCACAAATCCGGCAACGCCCCATATTTCCAGCAAGGTCGCAATTTTTCCGGCAAGGTCGCCACAAATCCGGCAAGATCGCCATATTTCCGGCAAGGTCGCCATAAATCCGGCAAGGTCGCCACAAATCCGGCAAGGACGCCACAAATCCGGCAAGGTCGCCATACTTCCGGAAAGGTCGCCACAAATCCGACAAGGTCGCCATATTTCCGACATGGTCGCCATAAATCCGGAAAGGTCGCCACAAATCCGGCAAGGTCGACATATTTCCGGCAAGGTCGCCACAAATCCGGCAAGGTCGCCTCAAATCCGGCAAGGTCGCCATATTACCGGCAAGTTCGCCATAAATCCTGCAAGGTCGCCACAATCCAACAAGGTCGCCATATTTTCGGCAAGGTCGCCATATTTCCGGCAAGGTTGTCATATTTCCTGCAAGGTCGCCACAAATCCAGCAAGGTCGCCATATTTCCATCAAGGTCGCCATAAATTCGGCAAGGTCGCTACAAATCCGGCAAGGTCGCCATAAAGCCGGTGAGGTAGCCATAAGTACGGCAAAGTCGCCACAAAAGCAGCGAGGTCGCCATATTCCCGGCAAGGTCGACACAAATCCGGCAAGGTCGCCATAAATCCGGCGAGGTCGCCATATTTTCGGCAAGGTCGCCATATTTCCGGCAAGGTTGCCATATTTCCGGCAAGGTCGCCATAAGTCCGACATGGTCGCCACAAATCCGGCGAGGACGCCATTTTCCGGCAAGGTCGCCATAAATCCGGCAAGGTCATCATAAATCCGCCGTGGTCGCCATATTTCCGGCAAGGTCGCCATAAATCCGGCGAGGTCGCCATATTTCCGGCAAGGTCGACATAAATCCAGCGAGGACCCCATAAACCCGGCGAGGTCGCCATATTTCCGGCAAGGCCGCCATAAATCCGGCAAGGTCGCCATAAATAGGTCGAGGTCGCCATATTTCCGGCAAGGTCGCCATAAATCCCGCAAGGTCGCCATAAAACCGGCGAGGTCGCCATATTTCCGGCAAGGTCGCCACAAATCCGGCAAGGTCGCCACATTTCCGGCAAGGTCGCCATATTTCCGGCAAGGTCTCCATTATCCGGCAATGTCGCCACAAATGCGGCAAGGTCGACATATTTCCGGCAAGGTCGCCATGAATCCGGCAAGGTCGCCTCAAATCCGGCAAGGTCGCCATATTTCCGGCAAAGTCGCCATAAATCCGGCAAGGTGGCGTCAAATTCGGCAAGGTCGCCACATTTCCGACAAGGTCGCCATAGATCCGGCAAGGTCGCCACAAATCCGGCAAGGTCGCAACATTTCGGCAAGGTCGCCATACATCCAGCATCATCGCCACAAATCCGGCAAGGTCGCCACAAATCCCACAAGGTCGCCATAAATCCGGCAAGGTCGCCACATTCCGGCAAGGTCGCCATAAATCCGGCAAGGTCGCCATAAATCCGGCAAGGTCGCTACATTTACGGCAAGGTCGCCATATTTCCGGGAAGGTCGCCATAAATCCGGCAAGGTATCCACAAATGCGGCATGGTCGACATATTTCCGGCAAGGTCGCCATAAATCAGGCAAGGTCGCCATAAATCCGGCGTGGTAGCCATATTTCCGGCAAGGTCGCCATAAATCCGGCAAGGTCGCCACAAATGCGGTAAGGTCGCCATATTCCCGGCAAGGCCGCCATAAATCCGGCAAGGTCGCCATAAATCCGGCAAGGTCGCCAGAAATCCGGCACGGCCGCCACAAATCCGGCAAGGTCGCCACATTTCCGGCAAGGTCGCAACAAATATGCCAAGGTCGCCACAAATCCGACATGGTCGACATATTTCCGGCAAGGTCGCCATAAATCCCGCAAGGTCGCCACATATCCGGCAAGGTCGCCATGTTTCCGGCAAGGTCGCCATGAATCCGGCAAAGTCGCCACAAGTCCGGCAAGGTAGCCATATTTGCGGCAAGGTCGCCATAAATCCGGCAAGGACGCCAAATATCCGGCAAGGTCGCCATATTTCCGGCAAGGTCGCCTCAAATCCGGAAAGGTCGCCATAAATCCGTCGTGGTCGCCATCTTTCCGGCAAGGTCGCCATAAATCCGGCAAGGTCGCCATCAATCCGGCGAGTTCGCTATCTTTCCGGCAAGTTCGCCATAAATCCGGCATGGTCGCCGTAAATCCGGCGAGGTCACATATTTCCGGCAAGGTCGCCATAAATCCGGCAAGGTCGCCATAAATCCGGCAAGGTCGCTTAATCCGGCGATGTCCCATAAACCCGGCGAGGGCGCCATAAATCCGGCAAGGTCGGCATAAATCCGACGAGGTCGCCATATTTCCGGCAAGGTCACAATAAAGCCGGCAAGGTCGCCATAAATCCGGCGAGGTCCCCATATTTCCGGTAAGTCGCCATGAATCCGGCAAAGTCGCCACAAGTCCGGCAAGGTAGCCATATTTCCGGCAAGGTCGCCATATATCCGGCAAGGACGCCAAAAATCCGGTAAGGTCGCCATATTTCCGGCAAGGCCGCCATAAATCCGGCAAGGTCGCCAGAAATCCGGCAAGGTGGCGACAAATCCGGCAAGGTCGGCACATTTCAATCAAGGTAACCATAAATTCGGCAAGGTCGGGTCAAATCCGGCAAGGTCGGCACATTTCCGACAAGCTCGCCATAGTTTCGGCAAGGTCGCCACAAATCAAGCAAGGTCGCCAAATTCCGGCAAGGTCGCCATAAATCCGGCATCGTCGCCACAAATCCGGCAAGGTCACCACGTTTCCGGGAAGGTCGCCATGAATCCGGCAAGGTCGCCACAAGTCCGGCATGGTCGCCACAAGTCCGGCAAGGTCGCCACATTGCCGGAAAGTTCGCCATAAATCCGGCAAGCTCGCCAGAAATCCCACAAGGTCGCCATAAATCCGGCAAGGTCGCCACAACTACTACAATTCGCCACATCCCCGGCAAGGTCGCCATAAATCCGGCCATAAATCCGGCCGTAAATTCGGGGTCGACATAAAGCCGGCGATTTCGCCATATTTCCGGCGAGCTCGCCAGAAATCCGGCAAGGTCGCCAGAAATCCGGCAAGGTCGACATATTTCCGGCAAGGTCGCCACAAATCCGGCAAGGTCGCCTCAAATCCGGCAAGGTCGCCATATTACCGGCAAGTTCGCCATAAATCCTGCAAGGTCGCCACAATCCAACAAGGTCGCCATATTTTCGGCAAGGTCGCCATATTTCCGGCAAGGTTGTCATATTTCCTGCAAGGTCGCCACAAATCCAGCAAGGTCGCCATATTTCCATCAAGGTCGCCATAAATTCGGCAAGGTCGCTACAAATCCGGCAAGGTCGCCATAAAGCCGGTGAGGTAGCCATAAGTACGGCAAAGTCGCCACAAAAGCAGCGAGGTCGCCATATTCCCGGCAAGGTCGACACAAATCCGGCAAGGTCGCCATAAATCCGGCGAGGTCGCCATATTTTCGGCAAGGTCGCCATATTTTCGGCAAGGTTGCCATATTTCCGGCAAGGTCGCCGTAAGTCCGACATGGTCGCCACAAATCCGGCGAGGACGCCATTTTCCGGCAAGGTCGCCATAAATCCGGCAAGGTCATCATAAATCCGCCGTGGTCGCCATATTTCCGGCAAGGTCGCCATAAATCCGGCGAGGTCGCCATATTTCCGGCAAGGTCGACATAAATCCAGCGAGGACCCCATAAACCCGGCGAGGTCGCCATATTTCCGGCAAGGCCGCCATAAATCCGGCAAGGTCGCCATAAATAGGTCGAGGTCGCCATATTTCCGGCAAGGTCGCCATAAATCCCGCAAGGTCGCCATAAAACCGGCGAGGTCGCCATATTTCCGGCAAGGTCGCCACAAATCCGGCAAGGTCGCCACATTTCCGGCAAGGTCGCCATATTTCCGGCAAGGTCTCCATTATCCGGCAATGTCGCCACAAATGCGGCAAGGTCGACATATTTCCGGCAAGGTCGCCATGAATCCGGCAAGGTCGCCTCAAATCCGGCAAGGTCGCCATATTTCCGGCAAAGTCGCCATAAATCCGGCAAGGTGGCGTCAAATTCGGCAAGGTCGCCACATTTCCGACAAGGTCGCCATAGATCCGGCAAGGTCGCCACAAATCCGGCAAGGTCGCAACATTTCGGCAAGGTCGCCATACATCCAGCATCATCGCCACAAATCCGGCAAGGTCGCCACAAATCCCACAAGGTCGCCATAAATCCGGCAAGGTCGCCACATTCCGGCAAGGTCGCCATAAATCCGGCAAGGTCGCCATAAATCCGGCAAGGTCGCTACATTTACGGCAAGGTCGCCATATTTCCGGGAAGGTCGCCATAAATCCGGCAAGGTAGCCACAAATGCGGCATGGTCGACATATTTCCGGCAAGGTCGCCATAAATCAGGCAAGGTCGCCATAAATCCGGCGTGGTAGCCATATTTCCGGCAAGGTCGCCATAAATCCGGCAAGGTCGCCACAAATGCGGTAAGGTCGCCATATTCCCGGCAAGGCCG
>JAXLNO010003033.1:0-19734 GCA_038087875.1 Malacoraja senta
CTATTTCAATCAATACCTATATATCTCCCAAAAAAGTTTTTCAAAAAATTGGACTCAGACATTACAAATTTTATATGGGATTATAAATCCCATAGAATACAAAGAGCACACCTTAATAAACGAAAAGAGTTGGGGGGTCTCGCGCTCCCTAACTTTATGTATTATAAATGGGCAGTAAATATTAAAAATATGATTCACCTGCTGGACAATTCTGCCCAGCAGGTGGACTGGATTATAATGGAAAAAGGGGACTGTTCCCCGAGTAATATAGGAGCGATTATTCTCTCTCCAATAAATTTGAATAATAAAAATTATAATAAAAACCCAATTATAAATAGCACAATTAGAACATGGAAACAAATAAAACAGAATCTAAAATTAAGAAACCTATCTCTCTCAATACCAATAGTTAATAACCCATCGTTTAAACCTTCAACCATAGACAAATCATTTATACAATGGGAAAGAATGGGAATCAAAATGCTCGAAGATCTGTATGAATTGGGAAAATTACTATCATTTCAACAACTACAACTGAAATATAATCTGAAAAATAATCAATATTTTAAATATCTACAAATTCGTGATTACCTGAAAAAATACACAAAAGACTATCATAATATGCCTTCCGACTTACTGGATGAAGCAATGAAGACAAAGGCGGAATCAGCTAATCTAATATTGTACTTATATAATATCATTTTAAACATAGAAATACCCACAACAGAAGGAATTAGAAGAGACTGGGAACAAGAATTAGCTATAAAAATTTCAAAAGAGAGCTGGGATAACCACTTACTACAGGTGCATAAATGTTCGATCAACGTACGACATACGCTCATTCAATTCAAAACATTACATAGACTATATTATTCAAAAACTAAATTAAATAAAATCTTTCCTAATGTTTCACCAATCTGTGATAAATGTCTATGTCAAGAAGCTACCATAGCGCATTCTTTTGTTTTTTGTACAAAAATCCAAAAATTCTGGTATGAAATATTTGATATTTTCTCAAAATTAATTAAAATAAAACTGGTACCAAAACCAGAATGGATCATTTTTGGAATATCGGAAGGTATCCCTGAATTAAACGTGTATCAGAAGAATTTATTCAATTACGGGCTAATAATGGGAAAAAGGCTCATACTTAAATTCTGGAAAAATGCGCCCACACCAACAATAAAAATGTGGACATCAAATATGTTGGAAACATTACATCTGGAAGAGATGAGATTCCTCTTAGCAGGTAAAGCAGACCAATTCCAAAAGACGTGGTCTACGTTTCTGGACCTATTACAAGCATGAGGTGCAATAGTAATTTTAAAAATAAATAAATAAAGAAATGGTATCAGGACCTGGTAATGGGAGGTAAAACAATAAAAACAGACTTGGTTGGTGGTTCCCTTTCTGCGATTGTTCCTACTTTCTTTTTCTTTCTTTTCTAGGGTCTACTTTCTTACTTTACTTCCTTCTCTAACTTCTTTTCTAAGGGGCTTTCTTTTCCCAACACTCTCTTGCACCTCACGACTCTTGCGCACTTTCTTTACTTTTCTTACTTCTATCTTTCTCTTAAAGCTTAAAAAAAATGAAGCGGTATAAAGAATGTATTAAGATATAAGTGTTGTGTATTACTGTAATTTACCGTACTTCTAATAAAAATAATTTAAAAAAAAAAAAGAAAGAAAAAAAAAAAACACTTGTTCTGGCCTTCCTCATAGATAAATAATTATGTTGGTGGTTCCCACAGCCCCTAATCAAGTTGCAGGACATGATTTGAAGAGAATTAGCGGACATCTATTTCCTTCAAATGGAATATGTCTGCCATATTATCTACCCATCAGGGTAAGGCCTGGATTGTAAAATGGTGAGATTACAGTCACAGACATAAAGCAATTTCTAAACCACTGTAACAGATGCCTACTTCCCTTGTTTGTGAAATTATTGGTGACAATAAACAGTCCAAAGGGAAGAAAAATGACAAAAGGAATTCAGCAATGTGATTCTCCATCTCTAATGAGAACAATTAGCAACAATTTTGAACAAAAACATTACTTTCCCTTGAAATCAATTTGTAGAGTTTGTACCATTCAACATTATTAATTTTTGAAAAGCATAATTCAGACTATTGTGCCAGTGAACATTGTGGCTGCAACTTGAGCAAAACCTAATTCACAACATTTTGAAATTGTTTCCTTTGCTGGATTACAATTGTAGTTTCATTTTTCTATTCCTGGAAAGGTAGAGTTCCTACATACACGACAAAAAGAACGGGCAGACTTTATAAAAGGATTGCTGCCTGTCAAAGCTTGCCCACGCAAAGAGACTTTGTAAAATGAAAATCAATCCGAGAGCAGGTATAGACAAACATGGTTAGTGCCTCTGGAAACATTGTCATGAAAATGCAGAAGAATGGATGAGCTACTGTATTTACAGGCAATGCATTTGGTGAATTTTTACTTATCATTCTCTCTATTCATTGGGGATTTGGGGTTTAACATAATCCAACATCCATTCCCTTGGCCCCACCCTTACTTCCTGGTTGACCTTTAAATGGTAACAAATTAAGTAGCCCCGCCTGCCCCCACGGTGATATCAAACTGGCCAACGAACTAAACACCTTCTTTGCCCGGTTCGAAACTGGCAACACCACCAGGAGTGGAATAACCCCGGCCATGGCGGAGGGACAGGCCTTAACACTGAGCACCCAGGAGGTACAGTGCGCTCTGCATAGGATCAATCTACGCAAGGCTGCAGGCCCGGATGGAGTCCAGGGAAGGGTACTAAAGGACTGTGCTGTACAGCTGGCGGAGGTATTCACGAGAATCTTCAATCTGTCTCTATCTCTGGCAACGGTCCACAAGTGCCTGAAAACAGCCACCATAGTGCCGGTGCCGAAAAAGTCCAAAGTCACCAACCTGAACGACTACCGCCCGGTTCCCTAACTCCAATCCCAATGAAGTGCTTCGAAAGGCTGGTCCTCTCCCATATCAAATCCAGCATCCCTGCCTTACTGGACTCCCATCAATTTGCATACAGGGCAAATAGATCAACAGAGGATGCCATCTCTGTGGCTCTTCACACTGTCCTGACTCACCTGGACAGACAGGGCACGTATGTGAGGATGCTCTTCATTGACTGTTCTTCCTGAGGACATTAAAAAAGACTGGTCTGCCCCAACAGCTGCTGACAACCTTCTACCGCTGCACCACAGAGGGCATATTAACGTATGGCATCTCTGTGTGGTATCTCAGCTGCACGGAGGCGGAGAGGAGAGCTCTTCAGCGCGTCGTCCACAGAACGCAGAGGATCATTGGGACAGAGCTACCAGCCTTGGAGGGCATCTATCACACACGGTACCTCAGGAAGGCCGTCAGCATCCATAAGGACTCATCACACCCTTGTAACGGACTGTTTGAACTACTTCCCTCCGGCAGACGTTACAAGGCCTTCTACGCCCGAACCTCCAGACTCAGAAACAGCTTTATTCCAAGAGCTATTGCGGCTCTGAACCGGCCCTGCTGAGTGCCCCCCCACGCACCCCCCCTGGATAGTCTCCCTCGGATGGTCACGTCACTCAGCTTGTTTGCTTATTTATTTATTTTACTTTTCTTGTACATCGGTGGAGCTGCATACTAAATCTCGTTGCACTGACGTGCAATGACAATAAAAGATATTATTATTATTATTATTATTATTATTAAGAAATCATAAATCAAGTAATCAATGTTGAAACTGCATTTAGAGCTCCGGCAGAAATCTTAGATGCACAATTAGCAGAAATAGCAGGATTTTTGAAGGTCCATAATGATATTTAAATCAAGAGCAAGGTCAAAAAAATGTTTCAACCTTTGTAATAACAAATTGTGGTAATTTAGACAATGAGAGGCCAAGACCGTCAGTGAGGAATCAAAATAAAATTATTCATTAAACTACCAGAATATCTGTAGAAGGCTGACAGATAATTTGATCCACCAACCCATTCATAAGGCACAAGGGACAACTTTCCTGACTTGATTTACTCTAGCCAATTTTGACGATACAAATTTTAAACCAAAAACCCAGATTGAAATTAGAGTTGAATTCTCTCGAGTGCGAGGAAGATAGGTTGAAACAAGCTCCTTCAGTTTCATCTCAGATGTTGCAAGCTTTTGAAATAATTTAATGGAATTGAAACAAGCACTTGAATGTTAGCAGGTGTTTGAATTTAAATAGTGTAGAGTCAATGGAAGCTCAGTTCCAACTCCAAGTATAACAACATCGTCCTATGCATTAATCTTCGCCGTTTGGGTCAATTAAAAGGGTTTCTGGACAATCACATCTGCCTGTCTGCTTGCCTGGGAATACATCACTCAGAGTAATACTCAGTTGCAGCTTGCTGCTGTTCTGCTGTGTATTCCACGTGTGATTCTGTTCTTAACTGAATGGTTAGAGTAAGAAAAATCACCAGTAATGGCCCCTCTCTAATTCAATGTCAGTACCTATACCAAAAATCAATATGGCACATTTATTTTCTGTCTTCACACAACATGCACAATAGCAAATAAATAGAGGAAACCAACTCATATATGGACTGATGGTACATGGAATTGTTAATCTGAATCCTATGGTCAGAGCGGTCACCTCTACTGAGTTTTCAAGTACAACAAATTAATTAATTCAAACCAATACCAAGCCATGATTTTGAATGTTCAGCTGTCTTCCACCTTAAATAGGTTCACATATACCTAATCCATTACGTTAAAATCTACTGTGGAGGAAGGAACTGCAGATTGCTGGTTTACACCGAAGATAGACACAAAATGTTGGAGTAACTCGGGGAGAGGCAGCATCTCTGGAGAAAAGGAATAGGTGACGTTTCATTTCCCTCTCTCCTGACGCTCAATCTCAAGAAGGGTCTTGACCTGGAACGCCACCTATTCCTTTTCTTCAGCGATGCTGCCTGCTCCACTGAGTTACTCCAGCTTTTTGTGTCTCTTCACTTTAAAATCTACTATCGGTTCAGGAGAGATGCAATGGTGAGAAGAGACATGAAAGTCAAAACTTCAATTGTACATCATCCAAATTTACCTCCACTAAATGTGAACTTCCTATGCATGCGAAACCTCATTTTACCTTTAAGATAAACTTTTAAATCTTTGATTTGGCATATCAGAATCTGCCCTTATATTACTTTTGAATTTTGATTGCTAATCCTCCACTGGAGTGCCTGGGGACATTAAAAAATATATATTTGTGTCACGTTTTGTGTCATGAAGTGCATCACGCCACACCCCCCAGCTCATCCTACATCACGGAACCTTTGCTTAATTTTACCAGTGAGATAATATTCTATGTTGGCAATATTTGATAGCTGGCTCTTTGGGAGTTACAAAAGGATGAAGAACATGTATTCTTCTGCTACTGTACCAGGATTGGACATAGTTTACTTAAGTGTTCATATTTTTAAAAATCCTAATACACATGCAGAATATCGACTGAAGGATCTTGACCCGAAACATCACCCATTCCTTCTCTCCAGAGATGCTGCCTGTCACGCTGAGTTACTCTATCTTTTTGTGTCTATCTGCAGAATATCTCATATTGTCAGAGCATTTAAAATTCTATTACTGTGCCAATGATGGTTTCAAATGCTTGATACTTGTTGGAAACATAGCAGAACAAAGAAGTAAGAGTTGCTGTGTAATAATGGTTGTATTCAGATTATTATAAGGCTAACAGTGCTCAGTATATCTTCATCAATAGTTCAAGGCTCTTTAAATCCTCTTAGCTGCATCTTCAATCTATTCCCGCTACTTCCTCACAAATGACCGACCACTGTTCTGATTTAGCTGCTCCTGTTGAAACCTAACAATGTAATCAGTGCTATTGCAAACAATTTACCTGTACTGCACTACATACACACTATGTACTGCATCACAACTAAACTAACAAATGTTTTCTGGGTGAGGAGAGCTGAGCATGAAGTTTAAAGTTTGGAGACAAAAGAGACTGTAGATGTATTAATCTTGAGTAAGAAACTAAGGAACTCACCAGACTAGGCAGCAACTATGGAGGGAAAGGAACTCAACATACGTTCCTCCAGAAGCTCTCCTTTCTTTGCCTTAGCTTTTCTGCACCACGCAGCGGCATAGTTTTAGCTTCTTCATGTTTATTATGGAGAATTAATTTAGAGTAATTTAGAGGCCACATGTAGAGTATTGTTTAAGAAAGAACTGCAGTTGCTGGAAAAATCGAAGGTAGACAAAAAATGCTGGAGAAACTCAGCGGGTGAGGCAGCATCTATGGAGAGAAAGAATAGGCGACGTTTTGGGTCGAGACCCTTCTATTGTGTTCAGTTTTGGGCAAAATGGTATGGAAAAAATGTTGTCAAGGATGAAAGGGTGCAGAGAAGATTTACGAGGATGTTGCCAGGACTCGAGGGCCTGAGCTATAGGGAGAGGTTGAGCAGGCTTGGACTTTATTTCTTGGAGTGCAGGAGGATGAAGGGTGATCTTATAGAGGTGTACAAAATCATGAGAGGAATAGATTGAGTAGATAGTCTTTTGCCCAAAGTGGGGGAATTGAAAACCAGAAGACATAGGTTTAAGGTGAGGCAGGAAAGATTTTATAGGAAGCTGAGGGGTAACTTTTTTACACAAGAGGAACGAGGTGCCAGAGGTAGCTGAGCAGGTATTATCACAACGTTTAAGAAACATTCAGACAGGTACATGATATGATAGGTTTAGAGGGATATGGGCCAAACGCAGGCAATTGGGATGAGTGTAAATGGGGCATGTTGGTCGGAGTGGGCAATTGGGGCAAGGGATCTGTTTCCACATGGAAAAGTTTTAAAAAATGTTTTCTTGTAAGTTCAGGGAACTTTGATTACCACCATTATATGTTTTGCCTCCCAATGTTATTTTTTGCTGAATACGTAACCCTTCAGAATCTGACTGGGAAGAACACCCCAGCTCTGGTTTTATAACCATTATGAAACCTTGGCAAGAATTCACATGCACAAAGTGGTTACAAAACAACTGGAGGCTGTTCTTGCATGTTCAATGAATAAGCTGCAACGTGATTTGTACAACTCACTCTTGTTATAAAAGCTATATTGTATCAACGCCCCTTGCAGTTTGGTAGGCACTACATAAAGAGTCATCAAAAATACACTAAAGCGTTGAGAGAGAACCCGAGGCAACAACAATGTGAGTCCTAAAATATATTTTCTTGATATAATAACAGTAATTTTATTTTTAAAACAGTAACCCGCTGTATGTGAGTATGTTTATATATTAATGACGTAAAATGGGATGAATGTTGCAAAATTCTTGTTTTAATTAGAATTAAAGCATCTGCTTTGGGCTAAATATAGCTCAATCATCAAATATGTATTCAAACTGTTAAAATGCAAAGTTGATATTTTGCACTAACCTTCAGCTGCAACCGCTTCGTTGAGTTACTTTTTCTTAAGGTTCTTATAGCGCTTGAGTGTATAATAACTTCCCTCGTAAGAACAGAAGTCGGCTTTTTAGTCCCTCAAGCCTCCTCTACCATTCAACAAGGTCTCAGTTGATCTTCTGCCCCAACTCAATTTTCCTACCCTTTCGCCATTCCAATGGTCCAATGGCAACTTATTGTCATGTGCACCTAAGTACAGTGATTTTTTTTGCACACAATTCAAGGACAATCATACTATACATAAGGCACAATCATATTAAGTAAAAGTGTGTAAGATACTAGACTGCACTGAGTTAGTGCACAAAGGCAAAGCGTGTCAATAAACCAGAATTTCCTTCCTGGTTTCAATGAGACCAATACATTATTGTTCTGGAAACAAGGATACAGTATTAACCTCTTGCACTAGGAGTGGGGATAAATAGGGGACATTTCAGAAGAACTCAAGAAAATAAGAGCAAGATTAGGAGTACTGATGGTATCCTGCAAGCCGGCTTTGCCACTCAAGATGATCATGGCTGATATATGCTGGTCTCAACTTCTTTTCCGTCTCAGTTCTCTACAGGCCTCAATCCATTATCTTTGTAATATTTTTCTATTCCACCTTAAATATTTATAATTATAGAGATTTGCGATCTGAAAAAGGACATTTCTATACAGCTAAGTTTTAAATGACCAGCCTCCTATATTGGAACTATGTCCCCTTGTTCATAACTCTTCCACCAGTGAAAAGCTCTCAACATCAACACCGTCAAGCCAACATACATTTAAATAAGACCATAATTTACGCTTCCAAATTCACATGAATAAAGATTATAATTGTCGATCCTCTCTTGATGCACTATGTGTCTACCCTCTGATCTGCTCTTTTAGCCACAATATTTATGTAATTGCTCCTGTTGGTTTCTGGACAACAGCATGCCTCCAGAGATGCCTCAGAAAGCTCTTCCCCGCGACCATCTCCATGGTGGGTAAGCAATGGTTGACCCATCTATTTAGGGCAGAAAGTAGACTGGGAATGGTGCAGGGATCAGTAATCTTGTGCATTGTGGAGTGCCCTCTCACAGAGTTTTGAACCATCAAGATGATGGCATGGCTGTCACCACCAAACCTACAGCCCATATTAATTTTTCACCAAAACATTGTTTCAAGGAATATGATCAGCTACTCTGAGCAATTCCACAAAAAACATCAAAGAATTATTAACATCATGTTAAGACATTTATTCTATTTTCTCAAGGTACTGCATTATCAAGAGAAAGAAGACGTTGTGCACCAACTAATGTGCATAAACAGAAAGCACAGTAGGAGTTATGCTACAGTAACAAATGTGAAAAAGTTACCAATCCGAATCAATGCAAACATAGTTTTGGTTGAAAGTATTGAGAGCAAAGATTTGCAAATTAAACAAGTTTGAGGATCTTCAATTGTCATTTGTACCATTGAAGGGGTTAAAAAAAATGCTGGCAGAATTTATTCCCATGTGAATTGGCAAAAATAGGTGGCACAAAAGAGCCATCCATCACAGCTGAATTAAATCTGCCAACAACACAGTAATGGTTCTGGCAAAAGATAAAGATCTTCCAAAAGTAACACAACAGTAAAAGATTTGTGCCTTTCATAACATCTAGGCATACAGCCAACCAAACAGTTTTGAAATTTAACCCCTGTAATGGAACACAGAAATCAATTTCCACAACGCAAGTTCCAGCAGCAGTATAAAAAGAAGCAGAAATGTACCTTGTCATTCAATAAGATAATGGTCTCAATGGCAGTTTACTGCCTAAACCCCATAACCCTTGATTCTCCTGTCGTTTAAGTGGTTTGGGTTTGAAAAGGTTTAGTGACTTAATTGCAAGGCTCCACAACTTCAGAGTAAAAAATGCTCATCCAACTCCTAAGATGCTAATAACCCTTTATACTATTACTTTGTTACCTGGTTTTATTAGATGCAGAATAGGCAATCATTATTTATTTTTGCCAGCCATGTCTGCATCCAAAAAAGATTGTTGACTTCTTTCACTGCCATCTAGTGCTGAGGTAATATCACTGAACAAATATGATTTAAAACTTAATTTGTGTCTCTTGAATGATTCCAACGTGTATAAACAGAAAAGATAAAATAATTTAAAATACTTTCAATCACGTTTTTTATCTTCATTTAATAATGAACTTAAAAAAGTATATTTTCAACTTGGAGAATGAAAATGCAAACTCTGTCCATGTTTCACTTGTTTCCATTTGCTTCTTTTTATCCTTAGGTATTGGATGAGACTGATTCTATTTCTGTTATTTGGTCCGATGGAAATTTCGAACAGGTCAGAAAATAGATAGATTAGATAAAGACAAAAAAGGATGAGTGAACTTCAATTTCAATTTGATAATATTGTCTGGAATAGTAAAATACTTCACTGGAGCAGAACCATGTGTGTCTACATCTGACTTTATGCTTTGTGCTGAATTATAAGAAAGCATATGATTATTTTCAGCTGATTTCTGACGTAAAATTCACATGATGACATTGTATGAGAGTGATGATGCCCTCACAGTTAAATAGGCTGTCAACAATCACTACATAGATTCATACTTTAAAAGTATAATTACTTGCATGCTACCACTGGGAGTTAATTACAGGTGAGCCTTGCATAATGGAAGTTCGCCCTTAAGGGAGGTTCGCCCTTACAGAATCACAAATCAATACCAAAATATCGGGGATTTGAAAATAAAAATTTGCTCTAATGAAACTGAGTGCAAAAAGATTCACAGACACCATTTATTTTAATCTCACAATTTTTGACGCATGCAGATGACACACCTTTGTGTTACAAAAAATTGTGATGTGGACTGTCTCCTCGAAATGGGGTGATGGCATAACGCTGGGGTCGACTGTAGAGAGCTGCAGCTCAGGAAACTGGAGAGCAAAGTGGGGATACAGATCAATGTAAAAAAAAAGCACATTCAGTTTTAATTCAATCACAAGATGGGTTCCTCCACAAAATGAGGCACTTTGTCTTGTGGATGGCAAACCCTTGATGTTATTTCAGTAGTGATAGTTTACTAACTCCTTCCATGACTAATTATAGTGTGACATTGGCAATAAGAATACAATAACCTTCATTCTTCTATGAATCAGAAAGTAGCCATGAATTGGCTACTGTGTAGAGCAGTGCAATACCAAATTGCAATGCCAAAGGAAAATTCTGGGCGAAAACAGAAATAACAACTGCTTCTAGACTTCACTGATGTGTGTTGCGTGGCTAAGTGCTGCAGCTCTCTGAGCTGTGACCTCACAGCTCCAGTGTCTCAGGTTCAATTCTGATCTTGGGTGCTGTCTGACTGGAGTTTGCATGTTCTCCCACGACCAGATTGTTTCCTCCAGATGCTCCTGTTTCCCTCACGTTCCAAAGACGTGCTGGTTGATAGGTAACTGGCTGCAGTACATTGTCCCAAGTGGTGGTGGAGGTAAAATGTAGGAGGTGGGGGGTGCCGGGTGGAGGCAGTGAAAGTTATATCAAATGGAGGGGAGAATAGATTGGGATTGGTGTAAAATAAGTGTAAATGAGTGTTTGATGGTCAGGGCAGAACTGTTGACTGAAGGGCCTGTTTCTCATCTGTATGACTCCATGTTCAATTAAACAGTATATTATTTGTCGACATAGCAGAGCTATACAAATTCTAAAGTGTTTAAGAAAGAACTGCAGAACCTGGTTCAGGTCAGAAGAAGGGTTTTGGCCCGAAACGTTGCCTATTTCCTTCGCTCCATAGATGCTGCCGCACCAGCCGAGTTTCTCCAGCACTTTTGTCTACTGTCTATACAAATCCTAAATGTAGTTTTACAAGCCCCCTATCCTCAAGTTGATGTTAAGACTGAAAATATTGTTTTTATTATCTTAGTTAAGGAAAAAAACCATATCTGCTGCTAATTCTTATCCAGTAACTCTTCTTGGATAATGCCCAAAGGATATCTCATTGCCAATACCAACGCTTAAAATGTGGATCGCAAGCATGTTGCACACCGCACATCTTGAGGAAATGCGATTCCTCCTAATAGATAAATCAGACCAATTCATAACGAGTTGGTCTCCATTTGTCGTCTTTTTGGAATCATATGGTGCAACACAATTGTAAAAGCTAACTGTCTCAGGACTGGGCGAGGGATGGTCAAGATTTTTTACTCTCTTTTTCCAATTTTCTTTTCTTCAACTTTCTTCTTTCATTCTTTTTTTTCTTCTTTTTCACACACTATATATCTCACATTTTTCTATCCTTTATTGTCTAATTTCTTTTTCTTATTCTTCTTTATTACAATAAAAAAATAAGAAGCTGTACATAAAATGCATTATGAAAATATATATTAGGCACTTTGGTGCCATACGATTGTACTTACTTCTAATAAAATAAAAATTAAAAATTAAAATTAAAAAAGGATATCTCATTGAATGAGATATTGATTACATCCTTCACTGAAATTGACTACTGAAACAATACCATCCCACTCATCAATGCTCATCTTGTCCATTGGATGGTGCAGCCTAGTACATAACCTTATCAATTGCTAATATTCATTCTTCAGGGAAGAAAACAAAAGAGTCAAATACTTGGGCCAGACACCAAGAAATTCCCTGAGATCCAATTCATGTGGGACCCAGGAGCTCATAACCTCTCATACAGCAGCAAAATATATTCTTAACTGTGTACCTCCACTCTTTGCCACTTGCAGCCTTAAATGTTCTTGGCAACATTGTCTGCAAAAGGACCATTTCCAAGTTAGATTTCCTATCCTAGTATTAATAAAAAGACAACTTTTACCACCAAGCGATTGAAGGAGATAATCAAGACAATGACTGAATGTTTGGTCAAAATGTTGGATAGAGAGGAGTGAGAGTGCGCTTGTTTGTAGTGGTTTAAGGGGAAAGTTCCAAAGCTCTAGGCTGAGGGAACTGCAAACAATGCTGCCAACTGTACAACACAGCAATGCGGATGGTCAAATGGCTGGAGGTGGAGCTGAACAAATGCAAAGATTAGAAAAAATGGTTGAGAGAAGTTAATGGATCTTCCAAAAATGTACAGTAACCACCAGTTAACACATTATACAATGCAGACATAGAAAATGAGTTCAAGATTGATTTGGCTAATCTTCACTCTTAATGTTCTTTTCTTTCAGCAATAACTCTAGACCAGTTCACTGCAAAGAACAAAAAGAATGTTTCAATTATGAACTGATTTGCGAAATCTCAGGTTATGAGGTGAGATGCAGAGATTAAACTTGATTTTCAATTTTGCAATTTACAGACAGCATACAGTGCATTGACTTGTAATGTTTTCACAAGTTATAGGTATAGGAGTAGAATTTGGCCATTTGGCCCATCAAGTCCACTCCACCATTCAATCATGGCTGATCTCTGTCTCCTAATACCGTTTGCTGCCTTCTCCCCATAACCCATGACACCCGTTGCTACTTATAGTGAATAAATAGAAATTAAAGAAGTTGTCAGATTCTATCATTAGTTCGTTCCTTCATAGATTCTTCACCATCAAATAACTCTACAATACATCCAATAGAACAATTGTTAGAGAATTTATTCAACATACTAAATAAGTACTGACACATAACAGATAAATTCATGGTGCTATTGACACAATTGTCCTTTCAATACTGGATATGATTAGGATTTGAATTTGATTCAGACTAAATCTTATATTTATATGGGCCAAGTAGTGAAGCTGTTTGGAGGTGAACAAGGTGCTTAGTGTTTAACCATATGCTTTCATGTGTTGCTTCACATTCAGGTCCGTCATTATAAAGCATCAAGGTGGATAGCAACCAACGTTACAAGTTTTTTTATGGAATTCGCCAGCTATGAAGGATTCACAAAGCTCTTTCATTACATCCAAGGAAAAAATGAAGAAGGTATAAATAACTTTGATTGCAATTAATGTTACTGCAATAATTACCAGTAAATTACATATTATATTTCAAAGCAAAACAGTTCCTTTCACACAAGAAATTACAGAATATTACAAAAATGTACTGCTGATTTACAAATCCGAAGACTTAGGTTCGATCCGGGCCTTAGGTGCTGTGCACTGACTGGGTAGACTTTGCACATCCTCCTTGTAACCATATGGGTTTCCCCTCGATATGCTGGTTTGCTTCCTCATCCCAAGCACATTAATAAATCAAATTGTTACTGTAAAATAACCCTCAGAGCGGGTAAATGCCAAAAAAGATTAAGGAGAGTTTGATAGGCACGAGAGAAAGAATAACTTATCGGAGTATCGTGAAATAAGGAAGGTGGAATGGGACTGGTGGAATTGCTCTTTTAGGAGCTAACATGGAACCAATATGCTGAGTGGCGTTTTTCTGTGCGTTAGCAAGTAATATCTCAACACTTATCCTTGTTGCCAGTTTTTCTGCTTTGGTAAGAAAACTGGGAGAATAAAGTTCCTTTCCCAAAGAAATGTTGAATGAGTATCAGCCTGGTCATTCTTCTGCTTTTCGAGCAACAGTTTTCATGGCAGAAAAAAAGGTGACAGAAGATTGCCCATTTATTCATCCTCTCAGCCTGATTGGCACAACAGGAATCAAGAAAGATGGAGAAGCCACAACAGTGTTAAAAATAATGAAACAATTTTTTTATGTTTAGGTATTTGAAACTCATTAATATCTTTGCCCCGTTACTGAGAAAGGTTGTGCCAAGATTCTACAAACATCAAACAGGTTGGTGGTAAGATGCGTATTTTAGGAACAGAGGAAGGTGGAGACTCAGAGGAGTTGAGAGGAAGGAATTCTAAAGAAAGGGATGAAAGGTCATAAATGTGAGACATTAACTATTACTCTGTTGACAGACGTTAACTGACTTGCTGGATATGTCCTGCATTCTCTGCTATATTTCAAAAATAAAGCATTTCACAAATGACTGGAATCAAAATTTAGAGGGATCTGTATGTGATTTTGGAGGAAAACAACAATAGGCATGTTACTCTTAAGCATAAGAATGGTAAGAAAGAATGGTGCAATGATCTTGGGGAGCATGTATTGATACAGAATAGGTAATCAGCAATGCAACTTGTGAAGGGAGGAAGGCTGTTAGCAACTTTATTAGTGAGGAAAAGCTGGAGATACAAGATGAAAGTAAGCAGTCTTTGTGACAGTGAGGATATGAGAACTTAAATTTGGCACAGGGTCTCAAAACTGGGTCTCCACAGATGCAAATAGTCAGATTAGGACAGTGGCTAGGTAAGAAATGGGAATTGACTAGTGACCGATGTGTAGGCTTCAAGTCTTCTTAGCATTTCCTGGAAAAAGTTACAATTTATTAAAATTGTACATCAAAAATTCCAAGAGTAATCAACAAAGCTAATGGACATAAAACAGTGCCTTGTTGATGCGTGTGTATACTTTGGCTGATCCCTTCTCTGCAGATAAAGTAACTGAGGGAACAAAACAGATGAGGAAGAGGTGACAAAGTATGGTACTTTTAGCAAATCGCATAGTAATAATGTACATAGAAGCATATATAAGTTGCAACACTTGTTATTCACTGACTTAATAACAAGTCATTAAACTAAACAGTTGTGTCAATGTTTTTCCTTACAAGTGTATCAAATTGTTCTATTCACATTTACCCACTGTTTACATATTGTTATTTCCCAAAGTTTTTCTTTAATTTCGATACAAAATGTACAGTGATCACAGTGAAACTATAACATGACTTAGATAATGGCTATTTTAGTGTTCATAGACCAATGAAAATATACAGTGACACAGTACACACGTTCTATTTTGCATACGCTGATATGCTGGAGAAAATCTGCATCAGGAAGGATTAGGTGAATAAATCACCATGGTCTGACAGGATCTATTGAAAGGTGCTAAGGGAATAAAGCGAGGATATTGCTGGGGCTCTAACAGAGACATTTTGCATGTTTGTTAGCAATTGTTGAAATGGCAGAAGTTGAGTTCAAAACTAGGTCTAGGTACAAGCCTGGAAACTACAGAACAGTACGCCTTACATCATTGGTGCGTAAGTTGTTGGAGAAGATTCTGAGAGACAGGTTTTATGTTCACTTGGAACGACAGGGAATGATTAGTAGTCAGCTTGGTGTTGTGCAGGGAGATCATGCCTCACAAAATTCATTTGAGTTTTCTTGAGGCGGCAACTAAGAAAATTGATGAAGGCAAAACACTGGACAAAATACTTGGTTAAAACACTGGATAAGCATCCCAATATTTGGACTATTGAGCTCAAACGTGAGTTTGAATCCCAGCATGACAGCTGGCTAGTTGTGTACAGTAACCTCGTTCGTAAGGTATTATCACTGCATAAGTAGTATAAACAACTGCAGTCGCTGGTTAATACACAAATGGACACAAAGTGCTGGAGTAACTCAGCTGGTCAAGCATCATCTCTGGAGAACATGGTTGGGTTTCGTTTCGCGTCGGGAGTCCAAGTGAGTTGACAGTCCTGGGCTGCTGGCGGCTTGCGGAGAGGCAAGAAATTGCAGAGTCATTGGTAGCAGCCCGCCGGTGTGCAGGTAAAGGGCCGATGGTGGTGGCGGCTGTGGTGTCAGCAATGGCTGTGATGGTGGAGGTGGCAGCGGCATCGGCTGTAGTGTTGGGAGAGGCTGTGGTGATGGCGGTGGCAGTGTCAGGCATGGCTGGGATGGCAGTAGTGACTGCGGTGATGGTGGCAACGACAGTGGTGGCAGCAGCATCAGTGGTAGTGGGTTGGGGGAGCATCCGAGCTGGTGGTGAAGGCAGTGGCAACAGGCGCAGCCTGGAACCGATCAGGGTGGCGGTGGTGGTGTTGCCGAAGGCGGCCGCAATGGTGGCAGGCGGTGCCTGGTGTGGTCAGGGTGGCAGTGGTGGTATTAGTGGCGGTGATGGCGACAGGCAGGGCCTGGAAGGAGGAAGATCTGGAGCAGCCAAGGAGGCAGTGATAGACATGGCAGGGGTGCCGACGACAGCAGCGTGATCCAGAGACGCCCCATGCTGCAGTGGTGGGTGAAATGGTGCGAGCATTATACATCAATCCGTTATACAGAGGTCCATTAAAACAAGGGTTTACTGTGATTAAATAAAAGGGGAATTAATGTTATTGGTAACAGTGCCCATGAGTTCTTTGGATTGTTGTAAATGTCACATGCTTCACTTCCTTTGAGGACGATAATTTACAATTCTTATCTGGTCTTGCCCATGTGAAATTTCTGTTAAAATTATCCTAAGATAGTCTTGCAAGCTTGTGGTTGAGGAGCAGTCAGAATGAAGCAATAAATGTGGGTCTTGCCTCTAATATATGCATCCCATCGATGATTTTTAATATCAAACATACTTGCTGACCACTGCCTGATTTAACCTTGCGTTCTTTTCTGTTCAACTTGACTTTGCTTAGGACCACAGGATTTGCAGCAGACAACCAGTATATTGACATAGTATAAAGATTATTTTCTGCAACTATAACTTATTTTTCCAGGATTTCTCCCAATCCCCTGTCAAGCTGTGACATATTTGGATATATTCTACCGATTATGAACAAATAATAACAGTATTATTTAAACACAGGCAAGAAAATTGACATGACAGCACCTGTTCTGCTTAAGATCCCTGAAAATGAAAGAATAATGGAAATCAAGAACTACACTATACACATTTTGTTGCCAGCTATTTATCAGGCAAACCCCCCAACACCCATCGACTCTGACGTAAGTATTTCAAGATTGGTATATAGAGTGGGAACCAATTACATTTGCTTCTAAATAGACACAAAATGCTGGAGTAACTCAGCTGGACAGGCAGCATCTCTGAAGAGAAGGAATGGGTGACATTTCTGGTATGGAGGTCATTTAACTTAAACTGCTGGGCACTTTATAAATTTGTCATTAATTCATTAGCTCCAAGAAACATAGATGTATTGCATCACAACAGTAAATTATTTGCTTAAGAAGTTGCCACTGAAATGGCACAACTAAAATGTGTCTATCCAGGCAGCAAAACTGTTCATTTACCTCAAAACAAGCTATACTCAAGAATATTTATTTTCAGTTTAATCATTTTTGTTTTAATAATTCTCTTTAAATGCTAAAATCTAGATTGTATTGACTCATGAATGCTGGCTGCATGGCTTAGCAATGTATAGAAGGAGAAAAAGAGACAAGTTTTGCCCTTGAAGCTTTTACTCTCTGAAGACTAACATCACATTTCCATTAGCCTATCAAATTAGACGCAACTTATTAAGTTTTGGATTTTAGACTCTAAAACCTAAAAGTTATCATTTTATGGTGCTAGTATAACTACAATGAACTTTTAACATAGGGATTCCTTTTATCACATTAAGCAATTGATCCCTGTCATTTAACATTTCTCATTTTTATCTGGCGACACCTAATCATTTTTCTTTCATATGAATAGGTTTATTTTATTGATTTACCAGAGATGTATGCTTTCGTGAAATCCTTTGGGGGTTGGTTACTGACATGGAATTCAAAATTCTATTCCTCAAGACTGAAAGCACAACTGAGTAAAGCTGACCGGAAATTTGTCTCCGGCTATTATTATGGTGCTGGCTACAACAGGTAAAAATATGACCAGTTTGTTGCTTGAATTTGGTGTAAAACTGGATAATATAGTGAAAGGATTACCCCTGTGGTTTAAGACATTTTCTGTCCTTTATTTAGTTCAAATATTTAAAATGTGCAGTTAATTCTTTAACTTCACCTGTTGAACATCTATGCAACACAGTTGGCGATCTGAATGCAGGATAACTGCCTACTTCAGATGCCAATGATGGGAGAGTAAGGTCCAACGGAAGTAGAGTATACTTTTAACAGCTGTTTAATATAATGATATCAAGAACGGTACTGTGGTGATAAATTGCTGCTCTAATATGGGACAACAAATGTTTCAAATTAATTTATCACATTAAGAGATTGGAGTCCTGGCAATTGCAATGGTAAAAGAAGTCAAACAAAAGCAAAATATCTGAAAAGAGGAAAATCGTTTTGTGAATACTTTTAATATTGGCCAGGCTATGGAGACAGAATGTGCCCATCTTCCTTGTCATTTTTTTTGTTTCCTCGCATCAGCTCAGAAGAGGTGGAAGTTGAAGATAAAGAGTGGGGGTAATGTTTCAATCCGTAACGTGCATTATGTATGATAATTTGCAAGTATTCACCTCAGTAAAAATTGACTTTACTAAAATAACTTTTTATTTATTTTTCATGTAGCCCTATGACATTAGTTGATCGGCACAATGAAGTGTGGTATATCGCAGAAGGAACTCCAGTATGTTCAACCTCAGACCCTGACTTGGCCATATAGGAACCTCTTGAAGAACTTTCCATGTGACATTTTGTCTAGTCCATGCTAAAACACATCATATTTGTAATAATAGCTTGTGGCATCAAAGAAAGGAAATTGTCATTATTACCAGTCTGGATTGACAGAACATGTCTGATGACATTCTACTCTATTGCTCGAAAAACACACTGATCATTATTTTCCGCTTTTAAAATGGCGAGATTAGATTAACATAGGTCATGATATTAAGCTTCTTGTACCAAAACTGAAACGTTTTTGCATGAGGGATTTCTTTTGCATTCTAATAGTTGTTAGTATTTAATTACAAGAGATGAATAAGTTTTCATTCTTTCCAGGATCCTTTATCTTTTTTGCCTCTTCAATGACTCAGCTCTCAACAGATAATTGACTACATGAACCCCTTTAAACTACTGGCAAAAAAAGCCCCGTACTGACATTTTGCTACATACACAATTGACCAATACACAACTCCATTTGCAATTGGAGGTCATTGATGCATTTTAAAAGATGTTTGGTTGCGGAACTTCTATCAGAATTAAAAAATATGAACATCTGACACAATAGCAAAATAAACTTTGCTGATTTGGCTTTTGAGAAGTAATTGTGAGGTTGAATATAATTATTTGTTGTTTTCAATCTTCTAGTTTTCCCAGAACTTAATTGATGCTACAGGCTGGTGGCGGCCACAAAACTGCCCAGGGGATATCTTAAAACAATAATTGAGTAATGTGGTATTTCAATATTGAACGTAACTATGTTATTACTTCAGCCTTGTCAGAATTTTCGGTAATCTCTGTTGTGAGACTTCATACCATGGAATTATTCAACAAATTTCATCCTTCATTGGAGCCTCTGTAAGACGCAATGGTTTACTACATCTAATGTTTAAAATAAAATATGAACACCTCACTAGGCAATTAACTTTAATTCATCGCCTGCACAGTAAACCCTCACAATTATCGGACATCCTATAT
>JAXLNO010003034.1:2500-21284 GCA_038087875.1 Malacoraja senta
TAAAGGGCGCTTACAAAGTACCCCGGGTCACAGGCCCCAGGCACGGGTCTGGGATAGTGATAATGCCAGTGCCCGTGTACGCAGTGATCGCTGGTCTGAGCGTACTCAGTGTGCCTCAGTCTATTGCTAGAGGCAGGAAACGTGTTCCCGATGTTGGGGGAGTCCAGAACCAGGGGCCACACTTTAAGAATAAGGGGTAAGCCATTTAGAACGGAGACGAGGAAACACTTTTTCTCACAGAGAGTGGTGAGTCTGAGGAATTCTCTGCCTCAGAGGGCGGTGGAGGCCGGTTCTCTGGATACTTTCAAGAGAGAGCTAGATAGGGCTCTTAAAAATAGCGGAGTCAGGGGATATGGGGAGAAGGCAGGAACGGGGTACTGATTGGGGATGATCAGCCATGATCACATTGAATGGCGGTGCTAGCTCGAAGGGCCGAATGGCCTACTCCTGCACCTATTGTCTATTGTTTATTGTCCACCTCAGATACTCTGCACTGTATCTCTAAACTAAACTTGCATGTGGGCTGTTTACATGCGTGGGGTACTTAATTGGTGATTGTCATGGCAATAATCGCACTAATGTCCATGCAAAAAAATGTATTTCACTGTACCTTTGGTACATGTGGCAATAAAGGAAGGATTGAACCATGGAACCATGACATTACCTCCATCTCCCCAACAAGTCCCTGTGGATCATAGCCATCCGTGGAATTACTGGACCCTGCCAGGCCAAGCGCTTGTGCCAACAGTTGGACCAGTTTTTGTCGATTTGTCACTTTCCCTGGGTCACTTAGTGCCTTGTGTATAAGTCCTCCTTCGATCTTCTGCCATCCTCCCAGAAGATGTTCCTGAAACATGAAGGTCCTCATTATTCCATTGAATCACTTTTCTTTACCCAATTATTCCCACTGAGTCCGCGCCGACCAGCGATCCCCGCACACTAACACTATCCTACACACTCTAGGGACAATTAGCAATCTTTACCAAGGACAATTAAATCTAAATCTGTACGTCTTTGGAGTGTGGGAGGAAACAGGAGATCTCGGAGAAAACCCACGCAGGTCACGGGGAGAACGTACAAACTCCGTACAGACAGCACCCGTGGTCAGGATCGAACCCAGGTCTTTGATGCTGTGAGGCAGCAACTCTACCGCTGTGCCACTGTGCCCTTGCCCCACACTGCCGCCCTTTCTCTTCTTGTTTATCCAAAATCTCTGACACTTAAGCCAAGATATTTACACCTGGCCATTCGAGAATCCTTTGTATTCCTTTGTACGCAGCCCAGACCATCACACAAAACAACCTCTCTTCCATTGACTCCATTTATACCTCACGCTGCCTCGGCAAGGCCAGCAGCATAATCAAGGACCAGTCCCACCCCGGCCCCTCCCTCTTCTCCCCTCTCACATCAGACAAAATGTGGAGAAGTGAAAAATCGCACACCTCCAGGAGATATTTCTGTAGTCGGAGGGTGGTGAATCTGTGGAATTCATTGCCACAGAAGGCTGTGGAGGCCAAGTCATTGGATAATTTTAAGGCAGAGATAGATAGATTCTAGATTAGTATGGGTGTCAGGGGTTATGGGGAGAAGGCAGGAGAATGGGGTTAGGAGGGAGAGAAAGATCAGCCATGATTGAATGGCAGAGTAGACTCGACGGGCTGAATGGCCCAAATCTGCTCCTATCCCATGAGCATGCCAGTTTAATGGAGTTTCATTGCCAATAATCTTTCAACAGCGGAGCAGGTTCTATCCCTGCTCCAACAAACTTGCCCTACCACGAGATGCAAAGAGACTTTACCTCTAACTGGATAAGTTTGTCTCCGGCACCAAATGCATCCCAATTATCACTGTCCAGCTCACTGTCCACAGCTGATGGATAGGACCCAAAGCAAAGACGAAATACCTGCAAGGCAATCAGGCCAAGAGAATTAATTAGCTGCTCAACAAGAATAATTACCATCAAAATAGAGATTTCCACCTTGAAGTTGACTTTAATATTGCCATAGCAACGTAAAGAAGTTTGTCCTCGGTTCCTTAAATAGTTAAAGTGCAATACCGCATGCAGCACCACAATCCAGTGTCATTTGTAGAAACAAGGAACTGCAGATGCTGGTTTATGCAAAAGGACACAAAGTGCTGGGGTAGCAGGTCACGCAGCATCTCTGGAGAACATGGATAGGTGATGTTTTGGGTCGGGACCCATCTTCAGATTCAGAGTCATTTTATAACTTAAAGCATTTGGCGGGTGAGTTGTTATCAGGCAATGAATGAATGAATGAATACGTTTATTGGCCAAGTATTCACATACAAGGAATTTGCCTTGGTGCTCCACCCGCATGTGACAACGTGGCATGCAGTGACAGTTAGGAAGGACACATAAAACATTAAACATTAATAATAAAACTGAACCATCCTACCAACAACTAGAGAGCAGACTTGGGGTACATTGAGACAAATAAACTGCCATACCTTATCAAGCAGTCAGAGAGTTATTAACAAAAAAAATAGCCATAAAGACAGTTTAATGTAATAAAGATTATAAAAATCAACAACGTTCAATTGTAATGCATGGTTTGCAAAGGTCATATCAGTCTTGGTTGGTAAATAACATGTTGATCTCGATGAGGTTGGTTTGCTGAAGGAGTTTGCTTCAGAGGAATTCTTTGTTTAATGAAAGGTTCTGGTCGGGGAACAGTGACCTATGCCACAAATTTCAGTGGAAAAAGTTTGATGTGATGGGAAAAAATATTTACTGTAAAAGATATGGAACTGGAGTACAGATGCACAGAGTCTGTTGCCCAGTGTCGGTGAATCGAGGACCAGAGGACATAGGTTCAAGGTGAAGGGGAAAGGGTTTAATAGGAATCTGAGGGGTAACTTCTTCACACAGAGGGTGGTGGGTGTATGGAACGAGCTGCCAGAGGAGGTAGTTGAGGCTGGGGCTATCACAACATTTAAGAAACAGTTAGACAGGTACATGGATAGGACAGGTTTAGAGGGTTATGGACCAAACGCAGGCAGGTGGGACTAGTGTAGCTGGGACATGTTGGTCGGTGTGGGCAAGTTGGGCTGAAGGGATTGTTTCCATGCTGTAGCACTCTATAACTCCGCGCAGTAATCTCCCTGGACTTCTCCCTTCATCTTATTTGTCATTGTTAACTAGTTGTGTTCGATTCATTATTTTCCTACGCTCTGAGTAATTGCTAACTTTAGCCTGATTTATACAGCTCACCTCTGGGCACATTTATCCATTTTATGAATATATTATTTCTGTTAATGGTTGGCCAGGGGAACTATGGATTGCAATTGTCCAATCCCCAATAGATGTGAGTCACAAAACGTTTAAACAATTTTTACTCAAATTTTCATGTCTTAACATATGACGCATTACCTTAACACTGCAAACAGAAATTATAATTTTAGTTTAGTTTTAGAGATACAGCGCGGAAACAGGCCCTTCGGCCCGCCGAGTCCTCACCGACCAGCGATCCCCACACACTAACACTATCCTACACACACTAGGGATAATTTTTAATTTTATTATACCAACTCAATTAACCTACAAACCTGAACATCTTTGGAGCGTGGGGGGGAACCAAAGATCTCGGAGAAAACCCACACAGGTCACAGGGAGAACGTACAAACTCCGTACAGACAGCACCCGTAGTCAGGATCAAACCAGGGACTCTGGCTCTGCGAGGCAGCAACTCTACCGCTGCGCCACCGTGCCGCCCATGTTGATGTGAATTCTCACAGAATTGGTGGGCAATAATTAATTGTGTATTCAAATGGTGAGCAGTTCTTCACAGGATGAATCCAGTTGCATTAATGTCCCAGGATGATGGCTTGATTATCGGGCAACTGAACCATCCTACCACAACCAGAGAGCAGTGCTGAACTACTATCTACCTCATTGGTGACCCTTGGACTATCTTTGATCGGAGTTTACTGGCTTTACCTTGCACTAAACGTTATTCCCTTATCATGTATCTTTACACTGTGAATGGCTCGATTGTAATCATGTGTTGTCTGGGGTTGGACAGGCTAGATGCAGGAAGATTGTTCCCGATGTTGCGGAAGTCCAGAACAAGGGGTCACAGTTTAAGGATAAAGGGGAAATCTTTTAGGACTGAGATGAGAAAAACATTTTTCACACAGAGAGTGGTGAATCTCTGGAATTCTCTGCCACAGAAGGTAGTTGAGGCCAGTTCATTGGTTATATTTAAGAGGGAGTTAGATGTGGCCCTTGTGGCTAAAGGGATCAGGGGGTATGGAGAGAAAGCAGGTACAGGATACTGAGTTGGATCATCAGCCATGATCATATTGAATGGCGGTGCAGGCTCGAAGGGCCGAATGGCCTACTCCTGCACCTATTTTCTATGTTTCTATGTTTTTCCCCTGACTGGTTAGCACGCAACAAAAGCTTTTCACTGTACCTCGGTAAACGTAACAATAAACTGAACTGAGCTGAACTGGTCTTTCATGGTTCATTATTTTGATTAACTATTTTGACAGTATTATAGCATCTTTAAACTGAAGTGAAAAATTGTACAAGGATTAGCAATAAGGAGAAAACTAGTTCAAGCTAATTTGATGTTTGGAGAATGAGCTCGTAAATAGGGAATGTGATTTAATGCCGAGAAATACTTTGATATGTTCAAGGGGCAAAGCAATTTAAGGAACTTCAATTAGAATTACTGGTGTCATTAGAAGCAACGGAGCAAGATGAGGCACAGAATTGTCACTAAATCAGCCACTCGTCTGAAGTCACCACACCAGCTTTAAGGCCATTCGGCCCATCTAGTCTACTCCATCATTCAATCATGGGTGATCTATCTCTCCCTCCTAACCCCATTCACCTGCCTTCTCCCCATCACCTCTGACATCTTTAAGGAAGATAGACACAAAATGCTGGAGTAACTCAGCGGGTTGGGCTGCATCTCTGGAGAAGAGGAATCGGTGATGTTTCGGGTCGAGACCCTTCTTGGCTCCCAAGAACATCACCCATCCTTTGTCTCCAGAGATGCTGCCTGATCTGCTGAGTTATTCCAGCTTTGTGTGGTAAATATATCTTTGCATCTCCAGATTGATTTAACACATTACTCTCTTGAATGAATAACATTGTCGAGAGCCCAGGGAGAGGGAAAATAGAAGTATGGATTCTTTATTACATAGAAACATAGAAAATAGGTGCAGGAGTAGGCCTTTCGTCCCTTCGAGCCATTCAATATGATCATTGTTGATCATCTAAAATCAGTACCCCGTTCCTGCTTTATCCCCATATAACTTGATTCTGTTTGCCCTAAGAGCTAAATCTAACTCTCTCTTGAAAACATCCAATGAATTGGCCTCCACTGCCTTCTGTGGCAGAGAATTCCACAGATTCACAACTCTCTGTGTGAAAAAGTTTTTCCTCATCTCAGTCCTAAAGGGCCTACCCCTTATTCTTAAACTGTGTGACCCCTGGTTCTGGACTCACCCAACATCGGGAAATTTTTTCTTGCATCTAGCCTGTCCAATCCCTTAATAATTTTAGATGTTTCCATAAGATGCCCTCTCTTCCTTCTAAATTCCGGTGAATACAAGCCCAGTTGATCCATTCTTTCATCGTATGTCAGTCCCGCCATCCTGGGAATTAACCTGGTGAACCTACACTGTACTCCCTCAATAGCAAAAGAAGGGTCCCGACCCGAAAAGTCACCTATCCATGTTCTCCAGAGATGCTGCCTGACCCGCTGAGTTACTCCAGCACTCTGTGAAACGTCACCTATCCATGTTCTCCACAGATGCTGCCTGACCCGCTGAGTTACTCCAGCACTCTGTGAAACGTCACCTATCCATGTTCTCCACAGATGCTGCCTGACCCGCTGGGTTACTCCAGCACTCTGTGAAACGTTACCTATCCATGTTCTCCACAGATGCTGCCTGACCCGCTGGGTTACTACAGCACTCTGTGAAACGTCACCTATCCATGTTCCGGCAGCATCCATGGAGCGAAGGAAATAGGCAACGTTTCGGCCCGAAACCCTTCCGGGTTTCGGCCCGAAACGTTGCCTATTTCCTTCAGGGTTTCGGCCCGAAAGGTTGCCCATTTCCTTCGCTCCACAGATGCTGCCTGACCCGCTGAGTTACTCCAGCACTCTGTGAAACGTCACCTATCCATGTTCTCCACAGATGCTGCCTGACCCGCTGAGTTACTCCAGCACTCTGTGAAACGTCACCTATCCATGTTCTCCACAGATGCTGCCTGACCCGCTGAGTTACTACTCCAGCACTTTGTGTCTTTTCAAGGATATTCTCACAGTTTCCTTGACAAATTGAATATTCCATTGTCTTCTCAGATGCACAGCTGCTTGAAGTGGAACGAGAAACATATGTACCTTCTGCCGAACTTAGCCACCTCCTGAATATTTTTACACCTTTCTTCACAGAAAATGTGTCATATAATTTGAATCAACTTCTACATTTGATAAGTTATTTTTGGCTTTTGCAACACACTAGTTTAGATAATAGTTTAGTTTGGAGATAAAGCGTAGAAAGAGGCCCTTCGGCCCATTGAGTCCACACCGACCAGCGATCCCCGCACACTAACACTATCCTACACACACTAGGGGCAACTTACAATTTTACCGAAGCTAATTAGTCAACAAACCTGTAAGTCTTTTTGGATTGTGGGAGGAAACCGGAGCACCTGGAGAAAACCCACGCAGGTCACGGAGAGAATGTACAAACTCAGTACAGACGGCACCCGTAGTCAGTATCGAACCAGGGACTGTGGTGCTGTGAGGCAGCAACTCTACCGCTGCTCTATTTGATCTCTCGGCGGCCCCCTTTCGCCGGGTCCATCTTTGTTGCTGTTTGAGGTCGTGAGTGGGATTGTGGGGAGCGTAAGATGGATTTACCGTCGATGGAAACTTGACGTGCATTACCTGTTTGGCGGGAAAAGGATCTGATTCTCTGCTGTATGACTCTCTGGCTCAAACGGAGTTGACACGCCTGCATTGGCTTGTCTTACAATCACACATCCTATATGCCATCTGATGTGCTGTATGTTAGTAAGGTTGGTTGAAGGGTACAGTTGCAACTAGTATGTAGGATAGGGTTAGTGTAAGGGGCGAACCTCAGTGGATTGTCACCATGTCGTGGTGGAGAAGCTTGTGTGGACCTGAGATCCTGAGAGCGATGCCGTCTGGGTCTATGCTCCTGGTAGGGCCACCCATGGCGGTAAGGTCGAGGGGGAGAGAGCAATCCAACCAAGACCTCAACGGTGGAACAGGCGGAGGACGATGGCTGACCTTAGTGGAGCGTCACAACGGCTGGGAAGGCGGATGAAGGCTGCGGCAGAAAAGGGTCTCCGGTCATCTTGGACTCCATGCCACTGGATCCTGACACAGATCTGTCAAGGACAATGTGGTGGCTGTCTGTGCACCAGTTTCCCCACGTTAAACAAAGTCACGCACAGGCGTCCTCCAACCCTGGAGACACCCATGGTCAGCCATGACCGAAGGGGGCCTAATACCCCTCTCGCACGGTACGAGCTCATTCCAAGAGCTCTCCCGAGTTTAGAAAAAATCTAACTCGGGGTAAGCACGGAGAATGAACGTAGCGGGTACGTCGGAGCTCGGGGACGTCTCTTAGCGGCTCGTAACGCTAACGGCAGGTACTCGGGAAGACTCGCTAACGGCAGGTAAGCTCGGGAAGACTCGTGAAGATTTTTCAACACGTTGAAAAATGTCCACGAGAGTCCCGAGTACCGACGAGCAGCCATTACCGTAAATCTCCGAGTTCGAATCAGGGCAAACTCGGGAGAGCTCTTGGAATGAACTTGTACCGTGGGACAGGGGTTTCAGAAGGGGTGATTGCTAGTCAGAGCGTACTCGGCGGGCCGAAGGGCCTGTTTCCAAACTGTATCTCCAACGTCAATGGTTCCCTTATTATCACATCACATTATTGCAGTCGCAGCAACACATCACGAAATTGCATCTGTTTGTTGTTAAAATAGAGTCAGATGATTCTTAATGTTCAACAGAGTCATTGATTTAACACCTTTGTCCACAATAATGTTCAAGAACAACACCTGGAGATTTTATTTAAGCCACTGAACCTGGAATTGAAATCCCACGCAGGTCACAGGGGAGAACGTACAAACTCCGTACAGACAGCACCCGTAGTCGGGATCGAACACGGGTCTCTGGCAGCAAATCTACCGCTGCCCCACCATGCCCCCCTCAACCCTTCAAGCCTTAATAGGACTTTAAACTCTTCACTAAATTCCTGATATCCTATAACTGCCTAATTCTAAAATGCAACTAAAGGACAGACAGCATTATTAAAGGACTTTAATTGATTTTTCTTGTTCTTTCATCGTTTGATTGTTATAAGATGACTTTACTGAAGCCAGGCATGCATTAATGAGCTTGGACAATGATATTGCCAAGTGAAATTAAAATGGCCTTCCTACGCAATTAATCATTAATAGAATTCTTGCTGAATGAATAGCATTAGACTTTATTAAACTTCCCATTAATGAAGCCACTACTGCACAAGAAACCATGAGATTTTTAAGGGCCTATCCCAATTGGCGATTTTTTCGGCGTCTGCCGGCATCGTTGACTGACGTATCAGGTCGCCGAACAATTTGCGGCGTGATGTGGCGTTACGACATATGACGCGCGGTGTTTTTTTCAAGTGGCGCAACATTTTCTTTGTCGCCGCTGGATTTTGAGATGTTCAAAATCTTTTGGCGACACTGATATGACGCCAGCAGTCGCCGAAAAAAATCGCCAAGTGGGACAGGCCCTTAACTGGTCAACTGAATACACTGACTTCTCCACTCAATCACTGGATTTTGGAACTACTGACCTAAATTTACCACTGTTTCAAAGTTTATTCAATTTAGTTTTAGTTGAGATCTGTTTAGACACACAGCGTGCAAACTGTCCCTTCGCCCCACCGAGTCCACCCCGACCAGCGATCGCCCCGAACACTAACACTATCGTACACACGGTCGGGACAATTTACAATCTTCACCGAAGCCAATCAACCTACAAACCCTGTACGACTTTGGAGTGTGGGAGGAAACCGGGGCACCCGGAGAAAACCCACGCAGGTCACGGGGAGAACATACAAACTCCGTACAGACAGCACCAGTAGTCAGGATCGACCTGGGTCTCTACCACTGAGTTGCTCGAGCATTTTGTGTCCGTACTTCTCTATGTTCTATGTTCTAAAATACCACCGGGTCTGGATTGAATGAATGAAAGTGTGTTCAGTAGAGTTGGGGCTGAGCAGTCTCTCATCTACCAAGACTGTAATGGTTATGACATTTTCTTCCTTGTGAATAAAAGGACCATCAAGCTCATCTGATATTAGATAGACACAAAATGCTGGAGTAACTCAGCGGGACAGGCAGCATCTCTGGAGAGAAGGAATGGGTGACGTTTCGGGTCGAGACCCTTCTTCAGACGGAGAGTCAGGAGAGAGAGACACACAGAGATAAGGAAATGTAAGGTGTGAAATAAGACATCAAAGTGGATGGAGATCAAGGAAAATGTAGAATAGATCATTGTTAGCGAGGAGAAGATGACAACGAAGCATGCAGAGATAAATTACAATCATTCAGACTGGTCCGAGAACTAGGAAGGGGGAGGGATGGAGAGAGAGGGAAAGCAAGGGTTAGAGAAGTCGTTATCTAATATTAGACCCAATACTGACTCCAGCATTGATGTTTAAGAAAGAACTGCAGATGCTGGAAAATCGAAGGTAGACAAAAATGCTGGAGAAACTCAACGGGTGAGGCAGCATCTATGGAGCGAAGGAATAGGTGACGTTTCGGGCCAAAACCCTTCTTCAGACTGATGTGAGGGTGGGGGGCGGGAAGGAGAAAGGAAGAGGAGGAGCCAGAGGGCTGAGGGAGAACTGAGAAGGGGAGGAGAAAGTAAGGACTACCTGAAATTAGAAAAGTCAATGTTCATGCCGCTAGGGTGCAGACTGCCCAAGCGAAATATGAGGTGCTGCTCCTCCAATTTATGGTGGGCCTCACTCTGGCCATGGAGGAGGCCCAGGACAGAAAGGTCGGTTTCGGAATGGGAGGGGGAGTTGAAGTGCTGAGCCACCGGGAGATCGGGTTGGTTATTGCGAACCGTGCGGAGGTGTTCGGCGAAGCAATCGCCAAGCCGACGCTTGGTCTCACCGATGTAGAGCAGCTGACATCCAGAGCAACGGATGCAATAGATGAGGTTGAGATCCAACAATGCTAGATGAGATCCAGCATTGATACCGGTTGTTCTTTTACCCGGAGGAAACATTCTGGAGGAATATTGGTAGTGTTCGACCTCAGAGCAGATTTATTCAGCATCAGTGTCCCGTCTATGTGGTGGTTTGAAGACTGAAGCTTACCTCATGGTAAATAGATAGATCTGACACTGTATGTGTAGGAAGGAACTGCAGATGCTGGGTTAAACCGGAAAAAAGACACAAAAGGCTGGAGTAACGGGTCAGGCAGCATCTCTGGAGAGAAGGAATAGGTGACGTTTCAGGTCAAGACCCTTCTTCAGGCTGAGAGTTTGAAAGTTAAGAATAAGGGCTAGGCTATTTGGGACTGAGATGAGGAAAAACCTTTTCACCCAGAGAGATGTGAATCTGTGGAATTCTCTGCTCCAGAAGGCTGTGGAAGCCAATTCACTGGATGTTTTCAAGAGAGAGTTAGATATAGCTCTTGGGGCTAACGGAATCAAGGGATATGGGGAGAAAGCAGGAACTGATTTTAGATGATCAGCCCGAAGGTGCTGGCTCGAAGGGCCGAATGGCCTACTCCTGCACCTATTTTCTATGTTTCTATGAGAGTAGGGGGAAGGGAAACGAGAGATATAGACGGTGATATAGAGAGATATAGAACAAATGAATGAAGGATATGCACAAAAGTAACGATGATCAAAGAAACCGGATGCTGTACTCTGGATGATGTAATTTGACACTATCGATGTTAATACTGAACACTGCTGAACATTGAACTCAGTGGAAAGAAATACTGAACTGGATGGTATCTCTTTAAAAGCTACTAACATCTATCAAAGTGAGATTGAACATACAGATTGCTGTGTTCTGCAGCTGGAAGAGAAACCAAAGAGCGACCTTGCTTACGGAAGGATCCTACTCACTTCCTCATGTACTGAATTATATCAGTAAGGTAAGCTGACAGCGTCATCCATCAGATATAGCGGCCAATTGTTTGCATTGACACTAAGAGCCCCTGTGATCAATATTCGTTTCACTCAAATAGCCGAGCCCATTAGAGTCATAGAGTCTTACAATGTGAAAACAGGCCCTTCGGCCCATCTTGCCCACACCGGCCATCCACAATTGACCCACCTGCCTGCGTTTGGCCCATATCCCTCTAAACCTGTCCTATCCATGTACCCGTCTAACTGTTTCTTAAAATGTTTCGATGAGTTCATGTGATAGGAGCAGAATTAGGCCTTTAGGCCCATCAAGTCCATTCCGCCATTCAATCATGGCTGATCTATCTTTCCTTCTCAGTCCCATTCTCCTCCCTTCTCCCCATAACCCCTGTCACCCGCACTAATCAAGAATCTATCTATCTCCACCTTAAAAAGATCCATTGACTTGGCCTCCACAGCCATCTGTGGCAAAGAATTCCACAGATTCACCACCCTCTGACTAAAGAAATTTCTCCTCATCTCCTTCCTAAAGGAATGTCCTTTAATTCTGATGCTATGACCTCTGGTCCTGAACTCTCCCACTAAGTCAATCTGATATGGGTCATACCAGACGGGGAAGAATATCAGAGAACATTAGAATTCACCGACCCTGCTGCAGTTTCATCATTACTACAACATGGGCTTTTAAAATGTCAGATTAATGTCTGAATTTAAAATCCAAAGTGGGATTTGAACTCTCATTAATGGGTTGTTAATTCAATCTGCTGGGTTGCCAATCCAATAACATCACCAATATGCCGCCTCGGAAGTGTTTAATGATATAAAATGATCTGAAAAGTGGATAAAAATAGAATTATTATCTAAAACTGGGAGGGGTGTGCAGCTGAATTACCATCTAGCCTCCGTGGAGTTAACTCACTGACAGAGTTGCTTTAGATCAACCAATTACTTCAGCGAGACAGTGAAATATACTCATCATTTCACCTGACTTCTTTCATTAACATTAATTGTATTAAATTGCTCTGTGATCCTGGCCATTGTTGTAATCCTCCACAGCTGCAGTTATTGGAAAGGGCAAAGCCATTATTTAGATTATTGGGAACAGATGGTGCAGGAATTGTGTGGAGTTGTAGCTAAAACCAAGTAGAGAAAATGTACATTGGGCAACACGGTGACATAGAAACATGGAAAATAGGTGCAGGAGGAGGTCATTCAGCCCTTCGAGCCAGCACCGCCATTCATTGCGATCATGGCTGATCGTCCCCAATCAATAACCCGTGCCTGCCTTCTCCCCATATCCCTTAATTCCACTAGCCCCTGGGGCTCCATCTAACTCTCTCTTAAATCCATCCAGTGATTTGGCCTCCACTGTCCTCTGTGGCAGGGAATTCCACAAATTCACAACTCTCTGGGTGAAAAAGTTTTTTCTCACCTCAGTCTTAAATGGCCTCCCCTTTATTCTAAGACTGTGGCCCCTGGTTCTGGACTCGCCCAACATTGGGAACATTTTTCCTGCATCTAGCTTGTCCAGTCCTTGTCCAGCGGGTAGAGCTGCTGCCTCACAGCGCCACAGACCCGGGTTCCATCCTGACTACGGGTGCTGTCTGTACGGAGTTTGTGCGTTCTCCCCCGTGACCTGCGTGGGTTTTCCCCAAGATCTTTGCTTTCCTCCCACACTCCAGGTTTGTAGGTTAATTGGCTTGGTATAAATGTAAATTGTCCCTAGTGTGTGTGTAGGATGGCGTTAATGTGCGGGGATCGCTGGTCGGTGCGGACTCAGCAGGCCGAAGGGCTTGTTTCCACACTGTATCTCTGAAACAAAACTAAACTAAAGAGGTCTCACAGTTATCACAAGATGACCTGATGAGGGCTGTGCCTGTATTAAAAGCCTTTTAGCCTTCTCTTACCTTATTTTAATTTAATTTAAAGATAGATAGATAGATAGATATTTATTTGTTGTCATTTGAACCTAAGTTCAAACGAAATTTGGTTTCTGCAGTCATACAAACAAGTAAAAAGAACCAAGACACAACACAATTTACACAAACATCCATCACAGTGAATCTCCTCCTCACTGTGATGGAAGGCAAAGTCTTATCCCTCCCCTGCACTCCACGTAGTTCAGCCTAAAGATGCAGCGTTCTCCCTGTGACCGCGTGGGTTTCCTCCGGGTGCTCCGGTTTCTTCCCACTTCCCAAAGGTGTGCAGGTTTGTAGATTAATTGGCTTCTGTAAATTGCCCCTAGCGTGTAGGACGAGAAAGTGGGATAACGTTGGACTAGTGTACTTGTGATGGATGGTCAGCGTGCAACACTCTTTAGCCCAATGAGTCCACACCGACCATCCATCACCAGTGCAATAGTTCTATTGTTTTCCCATTTTCCCATCCAACACACATGGGACAATTTTCAGAAGCCAATTAGCCTTCAAACCCGTGTGTCTTTGGAGTGTGGGAGGAAACCGGAGAAAACCCTCGCAGGTCACGGGAAGCACGTACAAACTCCATACAGACAGCACCCAGAGTCAGGATCGAACCTGTGTCTCTGGCGTTGCAGGACAGCAACTCTACTGCTGCGCCACCGTGCCACCCTATTATTTTATACCATCTTATTATACAACTTTCTCGAACCAGTCAGCGTACTTAAACTAATTAAACAGCATGAGTTCACATTTCAGTAACACCACAAACAACACATAATAATCTTCTTGAGGCTTGTGAACTGGAAGTTAAATATCGAGCTCAGGCTACAAAGCAGCTGCATGAATCAAAGGGGGAAAAAAACGGGAAAAAATAAGATGGGACACAAAATGCTGGAGTAACTGTTCCTCCAATTTGCCGCTGGGCCTCACTCTGACAATGGAGGAGGCCCAGGACAGAAAGGTCAATGTGGGAATGGGAGGGGAGTTAAAGTGTTTGGCGACCGGGAGAATATATAGTGTGCATGAGTGCTGGTGAATGACATGTTGAGGTCCTGTTTCCATGACGTGGCTCTCCCTCTTTCTCCAAGACAAGTAGTTAAAGAATTAGTTGTTCACCAGTTGCCTTAACTAACCCTTACTAATCAAGAATGTTACTGGGAATAAACAAAACATGCTGGAGTAAATCAGTGGGTCAGGCAGCATCTCCGGAAAGAAGGAGTGGGTGACGTTTCGGGTCGAGACCCTTCTTCAGACTGAGAATCAGGGAAGAGGGAGACACAGAGATAAGGAAGTGTAAGGTGAGAAAGGGAGACATCAAAGGGGATGCAGTTGCAGGAAAATGTCGAATAGATCATTGTTAGCTCAGAGAAGGTGACAACAAAGCATACAGGGATCAAATTTAACCAGGGGGACAGTCAGACTGGTCGGTGAGCTAGGATGGGGGAGGGATGGAGAGAGAGGGAAAGCAAGGGTTACTTGAAGTTAGAGAAGTCAATGTTCAAACCGCTGGGGTGTAAGTGTTACCAGCATCTGCAGTTCCTTCCTACACAAGAATATTACTGGGTGGATTGCAAAATAAAGAATTTCACTGTACCTTGATACATGTGACAATAAATACTTATTGAATCATTGAACAGCTGAAGTTCATCTGGTCAAGCACACATTTTATTCTCTTTGTCCTTACCTCCTTCAAGTTGACATTTGACCCGAGCAGAAGTCCAGCTGTTTCATTGGAAATGGACAGGTTGTGTGTCAGGAAGTGTCGTAGTTCAGCCTGGTCCTTCACAACTGATCCCAGAGTGAATCCTACAGCAATGAAGATGATAAAACAAAACCACTCAAAGGCTGAAACTTGCTGCAGTTTACAACAACAGGCATTGCACAGTTCTGCCTCATCTGATAAACAGCGGTACTGTTGGGCGGCACGGTGGTGCAGCGGTAGTTGCTGCCTCACAGCGCCAGAGACCCGGGTTCGATCCCGACTACGGGTGCTGTTTGTACGGAGTTTGGACGTTCTCCCCGTGACCCGCGTGGGTTTTCTCCAAGATCTTCGGTTTCCTCCCACACTACAAAGACGTACAGGGTTTGTAGGTTAATTGGCTTGGTGTATGTGTAAAAACAAATTGTCCCCAGTGTGTGTAGGATAGTGTTAGTGTGCGGGGATCGTTGGTCGGCGCGGACTCAGTGGGCCGAAGGGCCTGTTTCTGCGCTGTATCTCTAAACTAAACTAAAACTAATCTAAAATAAATCGAATTAATTTTTAATTAATTAAAAAATAATAATAAGTTTACTATTGTAGCATCTGATCACATGCAATATATACAGTGGCAATATTATAGACTTTTTAAAATCACAGCTTTTCAGAAGCTGATGAGGCGTAGACAACACATCTCCCTGTGGGGATGAATGTGCAGAAATAAATCAATATGGGTTTTTGGTTCAAAATGATGACTTACAAATAAATATCTGTGAAGCGTTACATTTGCGTAGGTCCAGGTCAAATTGTCCTTAGCCAACACGAGCCCTAAATCAACGTGTACTCACAACCCAATTGTCACAGGTTACGGGGAGAATGAGGGTGGTGAATCTGTGGAAATCATTGCCACAGACGGCTGTGGAGGCCAAGTCAATGGATACTTTTAAGGCGGAGATTGACAGATTGTTGATTAGTGCGGGTGTCAGGGGCTATGAGGGAGACGGCAGGAGAATGGGGTTGAGAAAGAAAGACAGATCAGCCATGATTTAATGGCGGAGTGGAATCAATGGGCCGAATGGCCTTATTCTGCTCCTAGACTTATGGATTTATCAACACCTCCCCAGTCAAAGAAGGCCAATGGCGTCCACCAAATCAGCATCTACTCTTTCCCCAACTTCAGCACATGCCCCTATGAATTATGAATTGATAATTGAAGCTTAACGTACACATTGCTAGTTTCCAAAGGATGGATACTGAATATTTGTGGCGCAGCAATAGAGTTGCTGCCATACAGCGTCAGAGACCCGGCCGGGTTCGATCCTGACCAAGGGTGCTGTCTGTATGGAGTTTGTACCTTCTCCCCGTGACCTGCGTGGATTTTCTCCGGGGGCTCCAGTTTCCTCCCGCACTCCAAAGACGTGCAGGTTTGTAGGTTAACTGGCTTGGTAATGATTATAAATTGTCCCGAGTGTGCGTAGGGTAGTGTTAGTGTGCGGGGAAAAGCTGATCGTCGCGGACTCGGTGGGCCGAAGGGCTTGTTTCCGCCCTGTATCTCTAAACTAAAAGCCAAGGAAGTCCATCATATCTCCAACCACACTTAACCCTAGCGATGAAGAGGTGGGGCCTCGTGGACAGCGAGTGCCTCCTGCGAGTGTGGGGACCCAACACAGACAGTGGAGCACATCGTCACCAGTTGCCCCAAACACCGGCCACCGAATGGTGAACGAGGTCTGGTTGGCCTGGACGATGACACGTTGGCCTGGCTCGCCTCAACGGAGCTGCAGGTCTAAAAGACACACGACAGAAGAAGAAGAACCCTACTCCTATGAGTTGACTTCATCTACACCTCACGCTGCCTCGGCAAGGCCAGCAGCAAAATCAAGGACCAGTCGCACACCGGCCACTCCCTCTTCTCCCCACTCCCTTCGGGCCAAAGGTATAGAAGTGTGAAAACACACACCTCCAGTTTCAGGACAGTTTCGTCCCTGCTGTTATCAGGCAACTGAACCATCCTACCACAACCAGAGAGAAGTCCTCATTGGTGACCCTTGGACTATCCTTGCTGGCTTTACCCTGCACTAACGTTATTCCCTTATCCTGTATCTGTACACTGTGAATGGCCCGATTGTAATCATGTATTGTCTTTCTACTGACTGGTTAGCACGCAACAAAAGCTTTTCACTGTACCTCGGTACACGTGACAATAAACTGAACTAAACCGATGAGATGCTGCTATGACTTATGGATTTATCTCTGATCATCTCTGACCCTTCTCACCCTGGTCAAAAACTCTTTGAATCACTTCCCTCTGGAAGGCGACTCCGGACTGTCAAAGCTGCCACAGCCAGACATAAAAACAGCTTTTTCCCACGAGTAGTTGATCTACTCAATAACCAAAAATCTGTAACCTCCTTTTGCTCTGGTATTTTATTTAATTCAGATGTTTAATCGATAATGTTTTATTATTAATGTTTAATTTTTTATGTGCCATGCCTAACTGTCACTGTATGTCATGTTGTCACTTGTGGGCGGAGCACAAGTTCCTTGTATGTGAATACTTGGCCAATAAACTTATTCATTCATTATGATTGTAGCGTTATGTACCCGTTGCTAGTCTCCAGGGGATGGATACTAAATAAGGGCTCCTTACCATAAGTGTTGTTGAAGTGGTTCTCCATGGAGCTGGGGTCATTGTTCATCGACTCCAGATGTTGTCGGAGTGATTCCAGCTCTTCTTCAAGACCTGGGCGGTCGGGGTCAAACAGATTGCTCTCTTCCACCACCTCGTTGATGCGTTCGAGCAGCTGGGTGACCCTACAAAGAAACAACAGCCACAGTAAACACATCCAAATTAACCCCTCGTACATGTAAAAAACATCTCCAGATGCACATTAGCCCATGGCCTAGACCTGTCATTGTAATGTGTAGGAAGAACTGCAGACACCGAATTACACCAAAGATAGACACAAAATGCTGGAGTAACTCAGCGGGTCAGGCAGCATCTCTGGAGAGAAGGAATGGGTGACAGTTTGGGCCAAGACACTTCTCAGACTGGGAATCAGGGGAGAGGGAAACTCGGGTATGAAAGGTACTAAACAGGTCACTAGTCTGAAGAAGGGTCTCGACCTGAAACGTCACCCATTCCTTCCATCTGGAGATGTTGCCTGTCCGGCATTTTGTGTCCATCTTCGGTGTAAACCAGCATCTACAGTTCCTTCCTTCACATAGTGTAGACATACACTGTGGAGACAAGTTCTTCAGCCCACCGCTGATGATCATCCGTACAATAGTTCTATGTTACCCAGCCTCACATCCTGCACTCTGTCCCTAGAGTGTGTGGGATAGTGTTAATGTAGGGGGATCGCTGGTCAGCGTAGATTCGGTGGGCCGAAGGGCCTGTTTCCGCTCTGTGTCTCCAAACTAAACTACAATCTGCTGTTCTGCATTCATCGATGTATATATTGTTGCATCTATCAGTACCACGTACTACTTATGAATAGCTTCACGAGAACAAGGAATTCAATGCACACTGAACTATACGACAATAAACTAATCTGGCAAGAAATACAATTCAAAAAAATAAGATTTGGCTTTGACCGATTTTGTGTCACAGCCTTGGTCTCAACATTTCACATCTACAGTTATCTAACAATGGAATCTGAAGCTCTTTAGATGAACTTACGTTGAGTTTGAATACTGCAGGAATCCGAACTCATCTCTCTGGCCATCGGGGCAAAGAGACTGCATCACAGGGAGTATCCCGGCCGATGTCAGTGGTGCGGCCGTGTAGAATGCTGAAGGGAACCAGGGGCAAACAGACAAGAGAGGGGGGAAACAGGGGGGGGGGGGGAGAAGAGGACAGTTCAAAGAGCAGTTACAGTACAGCAGAGGAGATTCTCCTCATGCAATGTCGTGGAACCCACTAGAGGCTTTAAAGAGAACAGTCAGAGGTCAAAAGATCATGGAGACTCTGGACAACAATGCATACC
>JAXLNO010003035.1:0-52500 GCA_038087875.1 Malacoraja senta
CAATTCTGCTGACTGCCTCTGCTTTTCAGAGACTTTGCCTCCTTTTCTTTCAGCAAAAGCTCTTTACCTTTTGCTGTCCCTTCATGCTGGACTTGTCTGCCGAATATACACGTGTGTGCGCTTTTGTCCAACTTCACTCTCAGCCGACTTTGCTCACTTGAGAGGGGACAAATTAACCTCGAGTGTGAATTGTAATTCAAACTTCAGGTAAAATGTCTCTCGTGTGATATTTGAAGCCCTGATGGGTCTTAAAATGCCACAAGGGCTGTTCTACATGCTTTAATTGGCTGTTCTTAATTATTTTACTATTTGCTTTGGAAAATACCAATCAAGGGTAAAATGTTAACGGCTTGTCGAGCGGTTGCTGGGGGGAAACTAGTGACGGGTAGACAAATATCGAACCGGTGATTATTTGTGAACAATCCCGGAGGACTGTAGCAAATATTGTAGAGACAAGAACCTGTGGGGTGGGGGAAATGGGACTGCATGTGATGCAATGACACAAAGTGCTGGAGTAACTCAGTGGCTCAGACAGCATCTCTGGAGAACATGCATAGGTGACATTTCGTGTAGGGACCCTTCTGTAGGGACCCTGATGTGGATAGAGAACTGGCTGGCAGACGGGAAGCAAAGAGTAGGAGTAAACGGGTCCTTTTCAGAATGGCAGGCAGTGACTAGTGGGGTACCGCAAGGCTCAGTGCTGGGACCCCAGCTATTTACAATTTATATTAATGATCTGGATGAGGGAATTGAATGCAATATCTCCAAGTTTGCGGATGACACAAAGCTGGGGGGCAGTGCTAGCTGTGAGGAGGATGCTAGGAGGCTGCAAGGTGACTTGGATATGTTGGGTGAGTGGGCAAAGGCATGGCAGATGCAGTATAATGTGGATAAATGTGAGGTTATCCACTTTGGTGGCAAAAACAGGAAAGTAGACTATTATCTGAATGGTGGCCGATTAGGAAAAGGGGAGATGCAACGAGACCTGGGTGTCATGGTACACCAGTCATTGAAAGTAGGAATGCAGGTGCAGCAGGCAGTGAAGAAAGCAAATGGTATGTTAGCATTCATAGCAAAAGGATTTGAGTATAAGAGCAGGAAGGTTCTACTGCAGTTGTACAGGGTCTTGGTGAGACCACACCTGGAGTATTGCGTACAGTTTTGGTCTCCTAATCTGAGGAAAGACATTCTTGCCATAGAGGGAGTACAGAGAAGGTTCACCAGACTGATTCCTGGGATGGCAGGACTTTCATATGAGGAAAGACTGGATAGACTCGGCTTGTACACGTTGGAATTCAGAAGACTGAGGGGGGATCTTATAGAAACTTACAAATTTCTTAAGGGGTTGGACAGGCTAGATGCAGGAAGATTATTCCCGATGTTGGGGAAGTCCAGAACTAGGGGTCACAGTTTAAGGATAAGAGGGAAGACTTTTAGGACCGAGATGAGGAAATCATTTTTTACACAGAGAGTGGTGAATCTGTGGAATTCTCTGCCACAGAAGGTAGTTGAGGCCAGTTCATTGGCTATATTTAAGAGGGAGTTAGATGTGGCCCTTGTGGCTAAAGGGATCAGGGGGTATGGAGAGAAGGCAGGGATGGGATACTGAGTTGGATGATCAGCCATGATCATATCAAATGGCGGTGCAGGCTCGAAGGGCTGAATGGCCTACTCCTGCACCTATTTTCTATGTTTCTATGTTTCTGGTCTCGACTCGAAACGTTACCTATCCGTGTTCTCCAGAGACACTGCCTGATCTGAGTTACTCCAGCACTTTGTGTCATTGCAGCAAATATTGTCCCATTTACGCGTGTGTATATGTATGTGTGTATATATGTGTGTGTATATATATGTGTGTGTGTGTATACATGTGTAAACACACACACACACACACACACACACACACACACATATATATTAATTAAAAAAAAATCCTGGTTAATCAGTGTGATGTCAGCAGAAGGGAAAAGTACTTGCGGCTTTTGTAGTGTTACAAACTTGGAGGAATATAGGTTATTGTGGGACAGACAACACAATTTTGTTAAAGGTAATCTATCTGACTTACAGACAATTGCAGAGGTATTTGAAGATAATTAATTTGTTGGGTTGTGAGGTGTGGGTCCAAGTTGGAACACTTGGTAATGACTGAATAATCTAAAAAAGAAAACGACTATTTATTAATGTAGTTCCAAGTTACTAAGAGATATTGTGTTTTGGAACAATTTCCTCCCAAGAGATGTGCATTATGAAATTGTTTTTATCACTATGACTCTCCATTGGTTTTACTTTTTAGCAGCATTTAAAGATGGAAATCCAAAGATCTCCTTTCTTTTAAGCTTATGTGTCTCAGTTTTGTTCAGGTCTAACATGGGCGGTAATCCTGGGGGGGACGGGGGGAGGGGGCACCCCCCCCCCCCCCCGGCTTTGAGAGGTGGGGGACAATCCGCCCCCATGTTTTGTAATCCGGACTTTATTAGGCGCTTTCTTTTTTTTAATTTTAATTTTTTATTTATTAGAAGTACATTACATGACAACCACATACATTAGTACTCGTCACTTATATCTTCTTACAATTAATGTTTGTTTTTTACACTAGTAAAAGGAAAGGATAAGATTGAAAGAAAGAAGAAAGTGAAGGAAAAAGTGAAAGTGTAGAAAGTGTGACAACAAGACAGAACGAAGACCCTATAAAAACAAAATTAAAAACAAAAGAAAAAGAGTTAAGAAATAGACCCTAGAAAGGAAGGAGAAAGAGAAAGAGAAAAACAAATAGTTTTTATGAGCATTACACAAATGGGACATACCAACTTTCCAACTATCATCACCCTTTACCTGACCTCAGTTTTTTTTTTAAGGTACCTTTGCACCCTATATTTGTAATAATTCTATAAATGCAGACCACGTCAGATGGAAGTGATCTGGTTTACCTGCCAGGAGGAGTCTTATCTCTTCTAGGTGTAATGTTTCGAACATATTTGAAATCCACATGTTTATAGTTGGTATTGGAGCCTTCTTCCTTCAAAAGAAACTAATAGACTATGGGTTAATAACTGGAAAAAAGCTAATCCTAAAATTTTGGAATTAGGCGCTTTCTAAGGGCTGAATCGGCCCGTTCGCGGGTCCTTTCAGCGCCCGGCGTGGCTTAAAATCAAACTGCTGCATCGAGGCGATGTTGAAGCCCCCGCGAACGGGCCGATTCAAGCCCCACGATTCGGGGCGGACGAAGCTGCTGTTGCTGGAGTTCGGAGTCGGTCACCAACCAGGTCAGCTCCCGATGTTGCCGTCCACAGGGACCATGGCCGAAGCCTCGCGTGTGTGCGCGCGTGCGCACACGCCAAGAAATTGTGTCCCCCCCATGTTTTGACAGCGATTTCCGTGCCTGAGTACTAAGTGTGTTAACGATAACATCCGCACTTGATTACCGATCAGTTTGATGGGCTGAATGTTATATTCAATTCTGGTGGTGTAAAGGTCTGCCTAATCCTTTAGACAAGCTCAAAATAGCACCACTTAAAATATTAGTGAAGCGAGGAACTGCAGATGCTGGTTTACAAAAAAAGATGCAAAGTGCTGGAGTAACTAGTTCAGGCAGCATCCCTGGAGAACATGTACAGGTGATATTTTGAGTCCGGGGCCCTTCTTCTGACCAAAGATCCTATAGGACCACTCCTGCTAAATGCAATGGGCTGACGTGTAGTACGCAACGGAGCGGAACGTGGGCCTTTTTTTCATCCATTTCAGTAACCGGACCCGACCCGACCCGCAGTGTAATCAACGTTGCGGGGGAACAGTTTGTGTTAATAAATTAAAATTCTGAAAATGAGGAGAAGATTTTTACCAAAGAACTTTTATTTTTACGAGGATGTTTCCGTAACCGGCTTCCGTCTCCGCACTAGTTATCTTTGCTCCGCTACGGGATCTTTGGTGCGGAGACGGAAGCCGGTTACAGAGATGGGGCTGAAAATTACCCATGAATCTGCCCATGACCGTACCACGTCTTTTTCGTCGAGTGGACTATCTTGCTCGCTATAGGATCTTTGCTTGTGACTGATTGTTGGGGGAGGGGGAAGAGAGGAAAGAAAGCTGGAAGAGAGGAGGGGCAGGGCAAAGTCTAAACGACCATCCATATCGCAAGTGTCTAAAACCCTATTTCCCTTTGAGTCCTGTATTTTAGGTGGAGACGTGTTTTTTGCAGGATGTTTTATGTCTCAATAGTAACGAGTGTAGTGTAGCTGTTGCTTCAAGGCAAGGAGCCGCTTCAGAGATTGCCTTGTAGGTTTCCAAAGCAAATCTCTTCTATGGTGAGAGGTTGGATTTGGAGACAGGCGTGACTGCAGTTGCTTATCACCTTCCAGCCCTCAGTTTAGTGATGCTCACTTTAAAAAACAAAAAAGAAGATATCTAATATAGGCAAGGTAATTTAATGATATAACAGACCATCATCTGCAGACAAAATGTGTAAGAAGGAACTGCAGAAGCTGGGTAACACCAAATTCTTACTGCCTATTATGCCTCCTGGCATGTAGGGCAGCAATGAAGGTCCTCCACTCCTGTCTGTTCTGGGCTAGCTTCTGGACACCACCCCAGGTCAGGTCAATTGTTTTCATTTCCTCCTCTGCCAGGTGGTTTTGGGTCTCCCTCTTTTCCTTTTCCCTTCCGGTGTCCAGTGCAGGGCTATTCTTGGGATGCTGTCTGGTTCTCTTCTCAGTATATGGCCAATCACCATTGACATTCATCCTAGCATCTGTCGATAGCCCTGGAAGTCCATCACGCCCAGTAGCGTTGATTCCTTCAGTTAATTGTTTCCGTAACATATTTGTTTTACGAGACAGGGTTGTTAGCCCTGTGCTCAACCTCCAACCTGGAGGACCAGTGGATGGCTCTTCGTCTCGCCTCTACCCTTCGACCTGTCCAGCGTCCTAACAGGAGACGAATCTCCCGCTGGCATAGCTCCAGGGGTCACTGAGACACACAAGCTCCCCGACCACGACAAGGTTGCAATCCAACGGGGAGGATAACACCAAAGATAGATACAAAATGCTGGGGTAGCTCAGCCGATCAGGCAGCATCTCTGGAGAAGACTGCTGATGAAGAGTCTCGATCCGAAACGCACGTATTCCTTTTCTCCAGAGATGCTGCCTGATCTGCTGAGTTACTCCAGCATTTTATATCTATCTTCAGTATCGGTAGTTCTTTGTTTCAATAAATAACAGTAGCCGTTTTTGGTTTACAACTCGGGGGTGGCAGTGGCGCAGCGGTAATCCCTTTTCTCTTTAAAGCCTCTAATGATCCTCCTTTGCAAACAGTCATCCCATTGGTATTCCGAAATATCTTTGGACTGTGGATTTGTAGCACAAATCAGAATTTTCTACCAGACTAACTCGGAGAGATTAACATTCCTAATTTCCATTAGTCCCCGTTTATTACCATCAAGTCTAATTTAGTTTAGAGATACAGCGCGGCAACAGGCTCTTCAGCCCACCGAGCCCGTGCCGACCAGCGATCCCCGTACACTAACACTGTCCATCCTACATGTGCAGGGACAGTTTATAATATTTACCAAAGAAAATTAATCTACAAACATGGACGTCTTTGGAGTGGGGAGGAAACCGGAGCACCCGGAGAAAACCCACGCGGTCATGGGGAGGACGTGCAAACTCCGCACAGGCAGCACCCGTAGTCTGGATGGAACCCGGGTCTTTGGAACTGTATGGCAGCAGGTCTGCCGCTGCGCCACTAATAAAACCAATCTTTATGAAAAAGTTCACTTAAAAATTAATAACTAACTCTTTCATTTACCTCGCTTGTTTATGCCGACTATATTCTGTTGTGCTGAAGCAAAGCAAGAATTTCACTGTCCTATCTGGGACACATGACAATAAAACTCTCTTGAATCTTGTCTATATATTGTTTCAATGGGGATATGCTGTCGTTATCATTTATTGTCATTGAGTTGCTTTCTTGAACCACAGCGCTATGTTACTCCTGTGGTGCTGGTGAACACGAAATCCCCTCTGCTGATGGGAAGGAAGTTGCAAGGTTTTGATCCAAGTGCTGCATGTTTACCACTATCGGAAACTTGAAAACGTAATGCAATGTGGTGTAAATTCCAAAGTTCTCCAGTTGCTTCCAAAAGCTGTGACTCATCCTCTCTAATCCCCTCTGGCAACTGCTCACAATTGTAGCTTGGTAAGACAAAAATGCTGGAGAAACTCAGCGGGCGAGGCAGCATCTATGGAGCGAAGGAAATAGGTGACGTTTCAGGTCGAGACCCTTCTGTAAACTCAGCGGGTGAGGCAGCATCTATGGAGCGAAGGAATAGGTGACGTTTCAGGTCGAGACCCTTCTGGAAACTCAGCGGGTGAGGCAGCATCTATGGAGCGAAGGGATAGGTGACGTTTCAGGTCGAGACCCTTCTGTAAACTCAGCGGGTGAGGCAGCATCCATGGAGCGAAGGAATAGGTGACGTTTCAGGTCGAGACCCTTCAGGGTCTCGACCCGAAACGTCGCCTATTTCCTTCGCTCCATAGATGCTGCCTCACCTGCTGAGTTTCTCCAGCATTTTTGTCTACCTTCGATTTTCTACCTTCGCAGTTCCTTCTTAAACAATTGTAGCTAGTGTCAACCTGGCACTCCAGGATGTTGACCATAAGCAGATTTAAGGGCCTGTCCCACGAGCATGCGACTGCATGCGGCTAGCACGACCTAACGTGGTGGCTTGAGGCGTACGGCCTCGCGGGGCTGGTCCCACTTCCAACCGCGGAGCCGTCTGGAGTTGTGCGGGGCTGGTCCCGACATCATACTCACCAATCAGCTGGGCAGGAGGCAGGCCGACTGAATTTGGACGTCGGGCGGTGACGCCATCGCGCAACGGCACGCCAGGCGGTGACGTCATCGCGCAACGCCACGCGCTAGGCGTACGCCATCAAGACGTTCCGTACGGCATCGAGGCGGCTGTGGGCCAACAGGCCGTTGCCGCGCAGTTTTTCAGAGCCACGCGCGATGTCGGGACCAGCTCCGCACAACTCCATAAGGCTCCGGTGATCGAAGTGGGACCGGCCCCGCCAGGCCGTACGGCTCAAGCGACCACGTTAGGTCGCGCTAGCCGCATGCTCGTGGGACAGGCCCTTTAGGACATTCAGCCCATCAAGTGTACTCTGCCATTCAGTCATGACTGATCTATCTGTCCCTCTCAACCCCATTCAGGTTTAGATATAGATACATAGATACATAGAAAATAGGTGCAGGAGTAGAGGCCATTCGGCCTTTCGAGCCTGCACCGCCATTCAATATGATCATGGCTGATCATCCAACTCAGTATCCCGTACCTGCCTTCTCTCCATACCCCCTGATCCCCTTAGCCACAAGGGCCACATCTAACTCCCTCTTAAATATAGCCAATGAACTGGCCTCAACTACCCTCTGTGGCAGAGAGTTCCAGAGATTCACCACTCTCTGTGTGAAAAAGTTTTTCCTCATCTCGGTCTTAAAGGATTTCGCCCTTATCCTTAAGCTGTGACCCCTTGTCCTGGACTTCCCCAACATCGGGAACAATCTTCCTGCATCTAGCCTGTCCAACCCCATAAGAATTTTGTACGTTTCTATAAGATCCCCTCTCAATCTCCTAAATTCTAGCGAGTATAAGCCAAGTCTATCCAGTCTTTCTTCATATGAAAGTCCTGACATCCCAGGATCAGTCTGGTGAACCGTCTCTGCACTCCCTCTATGGCTATAATGTCCTTCCTCGGATTTGGAGACCAAAACTGTACGCAATACTCCAGGTGTGGTCTCACCAAGACCCTGTACAACTGCAGTAGAACCTCCCTGCTCCTATACTCAAATCCTTTTGCTATGAAAGCTAACATACCATTCGCTTTCTTCACTGCCTGCTGCACCTGCATGCCTACTTTCAATGACTGGTGTACCATGACACCCAGGTCTCGCTGCATCTCCCCATTTCCTAATCGGCCACCATTTAGATAATAGTCTGCTTTCCTGTTTTTTCCACCAAAGTGGATAACCTCACATTTATCCACAGGTTAGTTTGTAGGTTAGTTGGCTTTGGTAAAATTGTAATATAGTCCTTAGTGTGTAGGATCGTGTTAGTGTTAAGGTTCGTTTCTTAAAACAGACAACTCACAATATGTTGGGTAAACCAGCACAAGCTTTACTGATCATCGGCCGGTGAAGAGTGTCAGGGATACAGATCAGTGTCCAGGTGATCGCTCGTCGGTGCAAACTTGGTGGGTTAAAGGGCTTATTTCTGCGCTGTATCTCAAAGTCTAAAGACTTGGCCTCCACAGACGTGTGCGGCAATGAACTCCACAGTCTCCTTTGCGTGAAAAGATACTCATTTCTGTCGTACCTCGTCGCATCCTCGGATGTCCCAAAGCTTGTAACACATCATAAGATGGTGTCATCAAAGTGAAACTACTGGGTATCAGAATGACTAGTAATCTATCACACCCAAAGAGTTGGCTTGGTGTTTGAGAAGATTTTCATCTAGCACAATGTTGACATTGAGTGTACACATAGGGGCTGGCCACAAAACTGTGACGCAGAGTTACAAATTGAAATGGTATGATTTAGTGCTGGGACTTTCCAGCTATTATTTCACTATTCGACAGCTGAATGCTCATTTCATCTTGCTAACTTGGAAGCCTCAAGAATACCAAGTCTTGTAATAGGTGGTTTATTTTTCGTAGAAATAACTGCCAAGAGCAATTTCATATAAATTAATTGCACTTGCCCTCCTAGTTTGCCACACTCTCCTTTCTCTATTTTACTCTTTTCTAAGCCTTTCTATTTCATCGGTCTTCCAGGGGTAGAAACATCAAGACATTCAACACCCTTAAGACGAGGTTCTTACGCGCACAAAAATACCGCGCTGGAGTAACTCAGCGCGTCGGGCAGTGGTCACTTAAAATGGGCGCATGAGAACTTAGAAACAAGGAACTGCAGACGCTGGTTTACAAGAAAGGACACAAAGTGCTGGAGTGCAGGCAGCTTGGCGACCATGGATGGGTGACATTTTGCGGTGGGACCCTGCAGTTTGAAGAAGAATCCCAATCTGAAATGTCTCCGATCCATTTTCTCCAGGGATACTGCCTGACCTGCTGTTACTCCAGTACTATGTGTCATTTTTTGTAAACCAGCATCTGCAGTTCCTTCCTTGTTTCTACTTAACTCTGCACCTTGGTGATTGTCAGTCACCCCCCCCCCCCCGGACACTCCTTCCCCCAGAAAAATTGCACTACTGCTACTGTTTGTACATATATATATTTTGCTGTCCCATTATTCTAAGTTCGCTCTTCTGGGTGAGATGCTAACTGCATTTCGTTGTCTCTGTACTGTACACTGCACAATGACAATAAAGATGGAATCTGAATCTGAATTCTAGATTCGTATGCCCCTCAGTTAAAAGATTAAGGAGTGGTCATTTAAAACTACGTTCTGTCATTGGAGATTCTCCCACCAGCGGTGATAATGCATTTGAGTCTACTTGCAGGAATTTAAAGTATTTTGACCCACCTTCTACCTTGGGGGGATAATATATGTCCAAGCCGTGATTGTATGTAACTTGGAGATGGAAAGGAAGTGTTAGACAATTAGCGTATTTAAAAGTATTGAATTACTCGGCTCATTAAATGTTTAAGAAGGAACTGCAGATGCTGGAAAATCGAAGGTAGACAAAAATGCTGGAGAAACTCAGCGGGTGTTTTATACCTTACATTTATACCTCGCGCTGCCTCGGCAAGGCCAGCAGTATAATCAAGGAAGAGTCACACCCCGGCCACTCCCTCTTCTCCCCTCTCCCATCAGGCAAATGGTAGAGAAGTGTGAAAACGCACACCTCCAGATTCGGGGACAGTTTCTTCCCGGCTGTTATCAGGCAACTGAATCATCCTACCACAAACCAGAGAGCGGTGCTGAACTACTATCTACCTCATTGATGACCCTCAGACTATCCTTGATTAGACTTTGCTGGCTTTACTTTGCACTAAACGTTATTCCCTTATCATGTTTCTATACATTGTAAACGGCCCGATTATAATCATGTATGGTCTTTCTGCCGACTGGATAGCACACAACAAAAGCTTTTCACTCTGCCCCGGTACAGGCGACAATAAACTAAAACGGGAAGTCCACCACTAAATATACTACCCCCTCTGCCAACTCTCAGTCAAGCGAGTCGACCACGAACTTCCCCGAGTGCACATGGAATATTCTTCATTAACCAGTGTCTAAATAACTAATAGTTTAAACTCCTCGCTTTCCAAGAATTTTTCCCACCATCGCTAGGGTTGACTGACTAGTAATGCATCAAGTTTTTTCCCTTGGTGTGCAAGAACATCTTGTCAGCAAACTTCGAGTAACATACCCATGGCCAGAATAGTCCCGGCTATTTCTTCTTAGTTACAGTTTATCGTCCCTGTGTCACGAACATCCCTCCATACTAATGTGCTTCCATAACATTATTAAAGTCCAATGTTCGTTCTTACAACCGTTGAACTGGTATTCTATTACCATCTTTAGAGATTGTTCTTTCTTATCAGTCCTCCATGTCATCATTCATTACAATATTATGAAGGTATGGTCACCATATTGAGTGATGGCTGTGCGGTTTCTGACTCTGACAAAACCTACGTAGGTTTACTCCAGCAGCTCCGGTTTCCTCCCACTCTCCAAAGACGCACAGGTTTGTCGGCTAACTGTCTTGGTAAAATTGTAAATTGTCCCTAGTGTGTGTAGGATAGTGTCAGGGTGCGGGGATCGGCGGGCTGAAGGACCTGTTTCCATGCTGTACCTCAACTAAAATTAATTTATGGACATTTGTAAAAACAGAACCATTCGTAACCCAGGGATGACCTGTATATATTTTAACATATAAAAGAGACATTTAATGAGCCTAGAGAAAAATGCTGGAGAAACTCAACGGGTGAGTCAGCATCTATGGAGCAAAGGAAACAGGGTCTCGACCCAAAACGCCGCCTCTCTGGCTTCAATTAAATTTCAACCCCTCCACCTCAAACCTATGTCCTCTGGTTCTCGATCCCGCTATTCCGGGCAAAAGACTCGAGTCAAGTCAAGAAAGTTTATTGTCATGTGTCCCAGATAGGACAATGAAATTCTTGCTTGCTGCAGCACAACAGAATATTGTAAGCATAAATACAGATCAGATCAGTGTGTCTATATAGCATAGACCATATATATACACATAAATAAACAGTTAAAGTGCAATAGGCTGTTATAGTTCAGAGTTTTGTTTGAAGTTGTGTTTAATTGCCTGATGGCTGTGGGGAAGTAGCTATTCCTGAACCTGGATGTTGCAGATTTCAGGCTCCTGTACCTTCTACCTGATGGCAACGGAGAGATGAGCGCGTGGCCAGGATGGTGTGTGGGTCCTTGATGATGTTGGCAGCCTTTTTGAGGCAGCGACTGCGATAGATCCCCTCGATGGTGGGGAGGTCGGAGCCGATGATGGACTGGGCAGTGGTCACACCTTTCTGCATCCTTTTACGCTCCTGGACGCTCAAGTTGCCAAAGCAAGCCACGATGCAACCAGTCAGCATGCTCTCTACTGTGCACCTGTAGCAGTTCGAGAGAGTCCTCTTTAGACAATAGAAAATTGACACAGACTGTGCGTTTGCTCAGTCTATTCCTCTCATGATTTTATACACCTCTGTAAGATCAAAAGTTGTAAACACTGCCCAGTCCATCATCGTCTCTGACCTCCCTACCACCGAGGGGATCTATCGCAGTCGCTGCCTTGAAAAGGCTGCCAACATCATCAAGGATCCACACCTCCTGGCCACACACTCATCTCTCTGCTGCCTTCAGGTAGAAGGTACAGGAGCCTGAAATCATCAACATCCAGGTTCAGGAAAAGCAGCTTCCCCACAGCCATCAGGTTATTAAACTCAACTCAAACAAAACTCTGAACATTAATAGCCTATTGCACTTTATCTGTTTATTTATGTGTGTGTATTCAATGGTATATGGACACTGTTCTGTTCTGTATTTATTTATGCCGACTATATTCTGTTGTGCTGAAGCAAAGCAAGAATTTCATTGTCAATAGACAATAGGTGCAGGAGTAGGCCATTTGGCCCTTCGAGCCAGCACCGCCACTCAATGTGATCATGGCTGATCATCCCCAATCAGTACCCCGTTCCTGCCTTCTCCCCATATCCCCTGACCACTATTTTTAAGAGCTCTATCTGGGACATATGACAATAAACTCTCTTGAATCTTGAAGATGTATGTGTTTAATTGTTAAGCAGATATATGAGAGAGTTTGGTAATACTGGAGCCCTTGCAAATACTAGACATGCATGCTTCAGTTGCAGCAGGGTAACACTCTGGTCACTCGCTGCAGGAAAGATATTTATAAGGATGTTGCCGTGACTGGAGAAATTGAATTTGGGGAGAGATTGGCAAGGATTCTTTACTGTGCAACAGTGGGGGAGATTTTAATCAATGTATTTCAAAATGAGAGGCTCACTTTTCACCTTGCTTCCCCAAGCAGAAAATTCAATGATTAGAAAGCCACAGATTTGAGGTAACTGATATAAAGATTATGGGAGAGTGAAAGAAAAGTGCTTTTACTTGTGGTAGCGGGGGGATTGGAACTCATTGTGGCAGGGATTAGTGGGAGAACAAATCCTTGGTTTGTTTAAGGGCCTGTCCCACTTTCACGACCTAATTCACGACCTCTGCTGAGTTTGCCCTTGACTCATACTCGCAGCATGGTTGTCACGAGGTCGTAGGTAGGTCGTAGCAGGCCGTGATGCTAGTCGTAGGTACTCGTGGCATCAAGTAGGTTGGGGCGTTTTTCTAGCCTGATGAAAAATGTCCACGAGTAAAAAAGGTGGTGGATTAAGTCGTGAAAGTGGGACCAGGCCCTTTGCCAGGACCTGGATGAGCCCCTGATGTCCCACAAATGAAATGGCTCCAATCTCAGAGCTAGGAGGTGTGAAAACAGGGCAAAGGGAATGGAGGTGAGGGAAAATGTGGAATTCTCTGCCTCAGAGGGCGGTGGAGGCAGGTTCTCTGGATGCTTTCAAGAGAGAGCTAGATAGGGCTCTTAAAGATAGCGGAGTCAGGGGATATGGGGAGAAGGCAGGAACGGGGTACTGATTGGGGATGATCAGCCATGATCACATTGAATGGCGGTGCTGGCTCGAAGGGCCGAATGGCCGACTCCTGCACCTATTGTCTATTGTCTAAAATGTAGAATAGATGTTAGCTGGGAGAAGGTAACAACAAAGCAGAGAGATAAATTGTAGTCGGAGACGGTCAGACTGGTCAGAGAGCTTGGAAGGGGGAGGGAAGGAGAGTGAAGAATTACTTGAAGTTAGATAAGTTATTGTTCATACTGCTGGGATGTAAGCTACCCATGCAAAATATGAGGTGCTGTTCCTCAAATTTGGGTTGGGCCTCACTCTGGCAATGGAAGAGGCCCAGGACAGAAAGATCATTGTGGGAATGGGAAGGGGAGTTAAAGTGTCCAGCAACCAGGAGGTCTGGTCGGTTCAGGCGGACTGAGCGGAGGTGTTCAGCGAAACGATCGCCGAGCCTGGGCTGGGTCTCGCCAATATACAGGAGTCCACACCTGGAACAGCGGATACAGTAGATGAGGTTGGAGGAGGTGTAGGTGAACCTCTGCCTCACCTGAAAAGACTGTCGGCGTCCTTGAACGGAGTCGAGGGGGGGAGGGTAAAGGGACAGGTGTTGCATCTCCTGCGGTGGCAGGGGAAAGTACTTCTTAAAAGGTATTGGTTGAAAAATTAGCGGTGACCAGAATGAAGCCGCCATGGAGAGTAGCGAGAATTCTCGTGCCGTATGTGCAGTGGTGGTGGGTTGCCAGGAGGTCGAAGGAGTGGAGACAACTATTAAGAAGCCAGAGATACACGGCTGTGAAGCTCGGCAGACATTAAGATTACCGGTCGGTTATCCTTGGTTCTGAAAACTACTGCTTACGTCTTTTTTTCCCCCCAATGAGCCAATGAAATTCACCGGTCAGCACCAGCCTCAACCTACGACAGCCTACGGTAACCTTCCTGGCAACCCACTACCACTGCACCTGCGGCACGAGAATTCTCGCTACTCTCCATGGCGGCTTCATTCTGGTCGGCGCTAAATTTGCGGCGACCATAATGAGGCCGCGACTAGTTCCCAGAATGCGGGAACTCCTCACGAACGTGAAGGCAACTCCCTGGCAATCACCGCGAACATAGTCTCCCACAGTCGCCTAAAAGGTTGCCTAAGTTGGACAGGCCCATTACTTTCAAATTAAGGCCTGACATTTCTCAGATGGCTTTAAAGCACACCAAGACATTATTTGAAGAACAGCCAGGAATTCCTCAGTATCTGAACTAAAGATTTTCCATTACTTGATGTAACTGTTAAATTCATCTCTTAATTAATCCATGACTTTAGAGAGAGAGAGAGAGAGCATGGAAGCAGGCCATCCGCCCCACCGAGTCCGCACTGTTCAGCGATCACCCCATACACTAGCACTATCCTAGACACTAGGGACAATTTACAATTTACAGAAGCCAATTAACCTACAGCATCAGTCTGAAGAAGGGTCTCGAACCGAAAACGTCTCTCCAGAGATGCTGCCTGTCCTGCTGAGTTGCTCCAGCATTTTGAGTCTCCCTTCGATTTAAACCAGCATCTGCAGTTCTTTCCTACACACCCTACAAACCTGTACGTCTTTGGAGTGTGGGGAGGAAACTGGAGCACCCGAGGAAAACCCACACGGTCACAGGGAGAGCGTGCAAACTCTGTACATACAGCACCCATAGTCAGGATCAAGGCAAGCTCCCTGCAACGCTACGCCCCACTGTGAGATCGTGGTCAGTGTTTCTTTCAAGTCCAGTCAAGTCAATTTTATTTCTATAGCACTCTCCTTGACCAAAGTGCTTTACATTAGTGCAGGTACTAACTTGCTACAAACAGTGATACATAGATCTAACAATACATACAGCGCTCCCTCAGAGGCTTGAGAGTAGAAATAAGTTTTAAGTCTAGACTTAAAAGAGTTGATTGAGGGGGCAGTTCTGATGGGAAGAGGGGTGTTGTTCCATAGTCTCTGTGTGTGTGTGTGTGTGTGAAATATCATTGGGTTACTGGGGTTAAAATAGTTTGGGAAGTTCTGTATAGAATTCTGTAGCTTTCTGAAAACCACGATCTGTTATCAGTGACTATGTATAAAACACAGCCAGACATAAAAACAGTTTTTATCCATGAGTAGTTGCTCTACTCAACAGCCAAAAATCTGTAGCCTCCCTTTGATCTGGTATTTTGTTGGTTCACATGCTTGATCAATGGTGTTTTATCATTATTGTTTTATTATTATTAATGTTTAGTGTTTTCTGAGTCATTCGTAACTGTCACTATGTCATGTTGTTACTTGTGGGCGGAGCACCAAGGCAAATTCCTTGTATGTGAATACTTGGCCAATAAACTTGCTTACTTACTTAAATACTCCACACATGAGATCTATCTTATTTTTCCTACGGGGGTATGGCCACTGGATTCAATTTGTTTTCTAAATATGGTGATAGTTTAATATGAGGTGTATGAAATATTCAGCAAGGCCTGATGCCTGAAGCTTCCTTGGGAAGGAGATCAGGAATTGCAGCTGGGTTAATGCAAGGTCGTTGGTTCTGCAGAATTGTGAACTGAAATAACTGCAGCCTCTGCTTATTGTATTTTAGTGGGAGAAATATTAATCTCCAGGCTTTCTGCAGTCAGCAGAACTGGAGTTTAGAAGGATGAGAGGGTATCTCATTGAAACATATAAGATTGTTAAGAGCTTGGAAACACTAGAGGCAGGAAACATGTTCCCGATGTTGGGGGAGTCCAGAACCAGGGGCCACAGTTTAAGAATAAGGAGTAAGCCATTTAGAACGGAGACGATGAAACACTTTTTCTCACAGGGAGTGGTGAGTCTGTGGAATTCTCTGCCTCAGAGGGCGGTGGAGGCCGGTTCTCTGGATGCTTTCAAGAGAGAGCTAGATAGGGCTCTTAAAGATAGCGGAGTCAGGGGATATGGGGAGAAGGCAGGAACGGGGTACTGATTGGGGATGATCAGCCATGATCACATTGAGTGGTGGTGCTGGCTCGAAGGGCCAATTGGCCTACTCCTGCACCTATTGTCTATTGTCACGCCACTTGCCATCCAAATATTCAGGGTAGACAAAAATGCTGGAGAAACTCAGCGGGTGAGGCGGCATCTATGGAGCGAAGGAAATAGGCCGCCTCACCCGCTTTCTCCAGCGTTTTTGTCCACCGTTGATTTTTCAGCATCTGCAGTTCCTTCTTAAACATCCACAAATTCAGGGTGCTTTGTCTTGAACGAGTGCTTCCTCTGCCATCTCGCTTCCACGTCCCAGTCCCGCCTGTGCAGTGCAGTTGTGGCAGACCCTAAGGGTTAAGAACAAATGTTTTTTTCCTCCTCCTCCTCCTTGCCACATATATTGTTAGTCAGCTGAAGGTTGATTGCCGGTGTTTTGACAGCCAATTACGTAGCTAAAAAGCAATATCTCCATAATGTTATTTATTCATTCAATTTACTTATACAGAGCAGGAGTGGATTGCATTATAACGTCATACAGCTTTTCAAATCCTGGCAGGTTGACGTTAAGTGTTCAAAAGGATCTGCTGCTGTCTTGTACACCCCTCTACCATTTTACTATTAGCAGAAGGTAGACAAAAATGCTGGAGAAACTCAGCGGGTGAGGCAGCATCTATGGAGGGAAGGAAATGGGCAACGTTTCGGGCCGAAACCCTTCTTCCGACCATAGAAACATAGCCCAGAGACTGTGTCAGAAAAATTATGAGGCGGAGACAAAGCTGAACTAGTGTTCTGTGTTCTACGACAAGAGTTAGAAAGTTAGTTGGCAGCTTATAGAAACATAGAAAATAGGTGCAGCAGGGGGCCATTCGGCCCTTCGAGCCAGCACCGCCATTCATTGTGATCATGGCTGATCGTCACCAATCAATAACCCGTGCCTGCCTTCTCCCCATATCCCTTGACTCCACCAGCCCCTACAGCTCTATCTAACTCTCTCTTAAATCCATCCAGTGATTTGGCCTCCACTGCCCTCTGTGGCAGGGAATTCCACAAATTCACAACTCTCTGGGTGAAAAATATTTTTCTCACCTCAGTCCTAAATGGCCTCCCCTTTATTCTAAGACTGGCATAGATGCTGCCTCACCTGCTGAGTTTCTCCAGCATTTTTGTCTACCTTCGATTTTCCAGCATCTGCAGTTCCTTCTTAAACAACTCACTATTAAGCAGAGTTCTCATTGTGCTGTGATGGAGCATAATTTTTCGATAAAGTATGCACAAAATCCAATCGCTCTCCCCAATTTCATCCCAACCGTGACCTCTTGTTGGACTTGTCGGGTCTGAAGAAGGGTCTCGACCCGAAACGTCGCCTATTTCCTTCGCTCCATGTCAAGTCAAGAAAGTAAGCATGCAGGTACAGCAGGCAGTGAAGAAAGCGAATGGCATGTTGGCCTTTATAACAAGAGGAATCGAATATAGGAGCAAAGAGGTCCTTCTGCAGTTGTACAGAGCCCTAGTGAGACCACACCTGGAGTATTGTGTGCAGTTTTGGTCCCCTAATTTGAGGAAGGACATTCTTGCTATTGAGGGAGTGTAGCGTAGATTTACAAGGTTAATTCCCGGGGTGGCAGGACTGTCATATGCTTAGAGAATGGAGCAGCTGGGCTTGTACACTCTGGAGTTTAGAAGGATGAGAGGGCATCTCATTGAAACATATAAGATTGTTAAGGGTTTGGACACGCTAGAGGCAGGAAACATGTTCCCGATGTTGGGGGAGTCCAGAACCAGGGGCCACAGTTTAAGAATAAGGAGTAAGCCATTTAGAACGGAGACGAGGAAACACTTTTTCTCACAGAGAGTGGTGAGTCTGTGGAATTCTCTTCCTCAGAGGGCGGTGGAGGCAGGTTCTCTGGATGCTTTCAAGAGAGAGCTAGATAGGGCTCTTGAAAATAGCGGAGTCAGGGGATATGGGGAGAAGGCAGGAACGGGGTACTGATTGGGGATGATCAGCCATGATCACATTGAATGGCGGTGCTGGCTCAAAGGGCCGAATGGCCTACTCCTGCACCTATTGTCTATTGTCAAGAGAGTTTATTGTCATGTGTCCCAGATAGGACAATGACATTCTTGCTTGCTGCTTGTAATCCATAGATGCTGCCTCACCCGCTGAGTTTCTCCAGCATTTTAGTCTACCTCTGTTGGACTTTGTCCCTGTTGCTGGCTTATTAAATTAACCTTGCTGCTCCATAATGTTTGTTTTTGTAGGTTTGTTTAGAGATACAGCGTGGAAACAGGCCCTTCGGCCCACCAAGTCCGTGCCGACCAGCGATTCCCACAAACTCGGGACAATTTGCAATCATTACCGAAGCCAAATGAGCCGACAAATCTGTACGCGTTTGGAGTGTGGGAGGAAGCAGGAGATCCCAGAGGAAACCCACCCAGGCTGTCCACTGAGAGAATGTACAAACTCTGTACAGACAGCACCTGTAGTCAGGATCAAACCCAGGTCTCTGGCGCTGTGAGGCAGCAACTCTACCGCTGCACCACCGTGCTGCCGCAGTTCACTCTTTATATGTTATCGTCAACTAAAAGCCCTGTCCCACTGTACGAGTTCATTCAAGAGTTCTCCCGAGTTTCCCCTGATTCGAACTCGGAGATTTACGGTAATGGCCGCTCGTAGGTTACTCGGGGCTCTCGTGGACATTTTTCAACATGTTGAAAAATCTTCCCGAGCTTACCGCGTTTCCCGAGGACCTGCCGTTAGCGTTACGAGCGGCTAAGAGACGTCCCCGAGCTCCGACGTACATTCTACGTGCTTCCAAGCGTTTGATTTTTTATTAAAACTCAGGAGAGCTCTTGAATGAACTTGTACAGTGGGACAGGGCTTTAAGGAGCAAATGAAAGCAGCCCTTTGAGCTGGAAATCTCCAAAAGATGCAGAATCCTGAAAAATCTGCTCTCATTCCAAAGTGCTTAGCAATTAAGCAATCCCTTTTGAAGTACTGTAAATATTATGCGTGAACGTGGCTGCCAATTTGCACTCGCTGGTGTTTGAGTGACATTGCCTTCACGATTCATAAGTGCTTCATTAGGTGTTTCAACCTTGCAGAGGGCTTCCAAAGTGTTTATCTTACTCTGAAGATCTTGAGAAGGTGCTCCTGTTTGCTTGCACAGTCGAGAAAGGATCCTGCATTTGAATCTTGAAGGTTTTTTTTGTAATCTCTGGGCCCTTAAGTCAAGAGTTTTATTGTCATGTGTCAAGTCAAGTCACATTTATTTCTATAGCACATTTAAAAAACAACTCTTGTTGGCCAAAGTGCTTTACATTTGTTATAAGAATAATATAAACAAACAAACTACATACATATATACATGTAGCCCTCGCTCAGAGGACGTCAAGAAAGGCTTGGGAGTATAGATACGTTTTTAGTCTTGACTTAAAGGAGTCGATGGAGGGGGCAGTTCTGATGGGAAGGGGGATGCTGTTCCACGGTCTAGAAGCTGCAACCGCAAAGGCCCGGTTGCCCCTGAGCTTATGCCTAGACCGCGGGATATTCAGGACAATGAAATTCTTGCTTGCTGCAGCACAACAGAATATGTAAACATAATACAGAACAGGAGATGAAAGTTCAGTGTGTCTATATACCCTAGACCATATAAATATATATATACACACAATAAATAAACAGATAAAGTTTAATAGTAATAATAGACTGTTATTGTTCAGAGCTTGTTTGATGTTGGGTTTAATAGCCTGATGGCTGTGGGAAAGAAGCTGTTCCTGAAGAAGTCTGTGGAATTCTCTGCCTCGGAGGGCGGTGGAGGCGGGTTCTCTGGATACTTTCAAGAGAGAGCTAGATAGGGCTCTTAAAGATAGCGGAGTCAGGGGATATGGGGAGAAGGCAGGAACGGGTTACTGATTTGGGATGATCAGCCATGATCACATTGAATGGCGCTGCTGGCTCGAAGGGCCGAATGGCCTATTCCTGCACCTATTGTCTATTGAACCTAAGTGTTTTGCAACTAATGAAGCTGGGTTTCATGAAATCGGGTACCCGGGTCCGATCCCGACTATGGGTTTCTACGTTCGCTCCATGACCTATGTGGGTTTTCTCCGGGTGCTCCGGTTTCCTCCCACCCTCCAAAGACGTACTGGAGGGTGGGTAGACCTGATAGACGTCCCCAGCATCCCCGAGAAAACGCTCTCTGTTATTGGAGGCAATGATGGGGTAGTCAGTCAGAATCTTTTTACCAGGATGGAAGTTCCAAAGACTACATACAGCGCGTAGCTTTAAGGTGAGAAGGAGATGTGTGGTGGTAGGTGCCTGGAACGCGCTGCTATGGGTGGTGGTGGAGATAAGATATGATCGTGATATTTAAGAGGCTTTTTGATAGACACGGATATAGTAAGTAAGTTTATTGGCCAAGTATTCACATACAAGGAATTTGCCTTGGTGCTCCGCCCACAGGTAACAACATGACATACAGTGACAGTTACGAATGACTCAGAAAACACTAAACATTAATAATAATAAAACATTAATGATAAAACACCATTGATCAAGCATGTGAACCAACAAAATACCAGATCAAAGGGAGGCTACAGATTTTTGGTTATTGAGTAGAGCAACTACTCGTGGATAAAAACTGTTTCTATGTCTGGCTGTGTTTTATACATTTATACATAGTCACTGATAACCGATCGTGGTTTCAGAAAGCTACAGCATTCTATACAGAACTTCCCAAACTATTTTAAACCTGTAACCCAATGATATTTCACTACTCGTGGATAAAAACTGTTTCTACGTCTGGCTGTGGCAGCTTTGACAGTCCGGAGTCGCCTTCTAGAGGGAAGTGATTCAAAGAGTTTGTGGCCAGGGTGAGAGGGGTCAGAGATGATCTTGCCCGCTCGCTTCCTGGCATCCAGGAATATAAATCATATGCAGGCAGATATTAGTTTATCTAGGCATCATGTTAGACAGACACTCAGTGACGAAGGGTCTGTTTCTTGTGCTGCTCTGCATTCTGTACCAGATTAAAAAGCTGAACCTCAGTCTTTGACACATGGCTGGGGAAAATTCAAGGGGTTTGTGAATTGTAGCTAATCCTGATTTGTTGTTGTTTTTCTCTCTTCACAGTGACAGCAATGCTGCGTTTCATCTGGGAGCAATAACCAGGCAGCTTGTGTAGTGTCAGTGCCTGCTACAGAAAGTAGCCATCTGAACACACAGGTGCCTGTCTCCAGCCATCCTTGCCCTGCTGGTAAGGATTGGCCAAAAGTGCAGAATGGAACAAAGAAATGCATTGTTAGGGTCTATGAACCCGCCACCGTTGGGCATGGATGCAGAGGGAAGCCCGGGCAAGAATACTCCGTCGGGTTGCTACAGCAAAGCTGTTGGCAGGAGAGAGGAAGAGTTGGATGGGACTGCCTTGGATGAGGAAGATGGTACGAACTGGAAGCAGGAGGAGGGCAAAGTGGTCGACCTGAGGCAAGAGCTTGACCCACCAAACTCGGACCAGCAACAGTTCTCTGTCAAGGAGACGAACTTTACAGAAGGCAGCCTGAAGCTGAAAATTGGGCTGCAGCCGAAGAGAACTAAAAAACCCCCGAAGAGTCTGGAGAATTACGTTTGCCGGCCAGCTATAAAAACCACCATCAAGCACTCGCGAACGAAGGTAGCCAAAAGTGGGAAGATCTCCGAGGAGAGGGACGAAGACAGTGAGCAGAAACGGGTAAGGTTTACACATCGAAGTAAGCTTGGCTCTGATGCCTTTCACCTTTTGATGTCCACATTGGCTCCGAGCTGGTTTACCTTAAAGTGTATTCAATAGTTGAAGGAAAGCGCAAAGTGCTGGAGGAACTCAGTGCATCAAGTTCAAGCAGCATCTGTGGAGCAAATCGACAGACGATGTTTCTGGTGGGACCCTTGCTCCGAAACAGGATCCCGTCCTGAAGCATTGCAGTCCATTCCCTTCACGGATGCTGCCTGATCCGCTGAATTCTTCCAGCTCTTTGTGTTTAGCTCAAGATTCCAGCGTCTCATCTGATACACCATTCCAGCCCGACTTGCTCACACTGATCTACACTAGTCCCACCTGCCTGCGTTTGGCCCCATATCCCTCTAAACCTATCCTATCCATGTTTAAGAAAGAACTGCAGGTGCTGGAAAAATCGAAGGTAGACAAAAATGCTGGAGAAGCTCAGTGGGTGAGGCAGCATCTATGGAGTGAAGGAATAGGTGACATAGAAAATAGGTGCAGGAGGAAGCCATTCGGCCCTTTGAGCCATGCATTGTGATCATGGCTGATCGTCTCCAATCAATAACCCGTGCCTGTCTTCTCCCCATATCCCTTGATTCCACCAGCCCCTTCAGACTGAAGAAGGGTCTCGACTCGAAACGTCACCTATTCCTTCGCTCCATAGATGCTGCCTCACCCGCTGAGTTGCTCCAGCATTTTTGTTTACTATCCTATCCATATACCTGTCTGAATCTTTCTTGTGATAGTACCTGCTTCAACTACCTCCTCCTGCAGCTTGTTCCAAACACCTACCACACTTTGTATTTAAAAACAAAAAAAGTTACCGCTCGGGTTACCCCCCCCCCCCCCCCCTGCCTTAAACCAATGTCCTCTGTTTCTCTGTTCCACTACTCTGGCTAAAAGAGTGGTTTTGCAGTTTATTGTATCTCAATCATTGAGAGTGTGGTTTTCCATCTCCAGTTTCGAGCAGCCAAGGAAATATAATGTTGATAGGCACAAAAAGCTATCCTTCCTTCTCTCCAGAGATGCTGCCTGTCCCGCTGAGTTCCTCCAGCTTTTTGTGTCTATCTTCGGTTTAAACCAGCATCTTTTTTCCACACACAGTGTTGTGAGTGCGTGGAATTCTCTGCCTCGGAGGGCGGTGGAGGCTGGTTCTCTGGATGCTCTCAAAAGAGAGTCAAGGGCCTGTCACACTTTCACGACCTAATTCAAGACCTCTGCCGAGTTTGCCCTTGACTCGTACTTGCAGCAATGGTCGTCACGAGGTCGTAGCGGGCCGTGATGCTAGTCGTAGGTACTCGTGGCATCAAGTAGGTCGGGGCGTTTTTCTAGCATGATGAAAAATGTCCACGAGTAAAAAAGGTCGTGAAAGTGGGACAGGCCCTTTAGATGGAGCTCTTGGGGATAGCGTAGTTAAGGGATATGGGGAGAAGGCAGGAACGGGGTACTGATTGGGGATGATCAGCCATGATCACATTGAATAGTGGCGCTGGCTCGAAGGGCCGAATGGCCTACTCCTGCGTCTATTGTCTATTAAATGCAGGTCTTGCAGGCGACATTTGCGTGCCACGTGGAAGAAAGTAAACTGACGGAAAGTATTGCTTTCCTCAGATTATTTGAATCACTAATACCCCAGACTCCATGGAACTCGGCTATTTAGTTTGTTCATTAACCCACCATAGTAATCCTTTGCTGTGTCTCCCAGAGGATCAGACGGGCAGCTTTTAAACCAGTATTCTCCCCAGCAAAATTGCTACTTGTCTTGGTTTTTGTTCGGGGGTATGACTGTAAGTAATCTGATTCATTTTCTTAATGCTTTTTATTAAAATGAAAAAAATATATATATATTTATTGCAGTTGTCTGAGGAGAAGAAAGTGAAAACTGGAAATAGAATACCGGTTAATGCATTAAGGCACTAAAAAAAAATAATTAATCCACCATTATTGGTTCAAGCCTTGACAGACATGTTTGTTTTTTCAGAGGTTTCTTATTTCAAACTTACAGACTTTCAGAGTTTAGTTTGCCAGGGGCTCTGGCATTCAGCAAAATCTCCTTTCATTATTTACATTTATTGACTCCACCGCACGTTAAAGTGAAAGCCTGGGCCTCCTGGAGTCCATGGCGTGGGGGGGGGGGGTGGAGAGGGGGTGGGGCGGGTGGGGTAGGAGATAATCAGGGCCAACACAACTCCAGTCTGACGAAGGGCTCCAACCCGAAACGTCGACCATTCCTTTTCCTCCAGAGATGAGTGTCGGGTTATGAGGAGAAGGCAGGAGAATGGGGTTAAGAGGGAAAGATAGATCAGCCATGATTCAGGTCAGGTCGGGGGGAGTCCCGTCCTCCCCCCCCCCCCCCCCCCCCCCCCACAGGTACCATGTAATCCCGTGCTACCTGCTCCATGGTCGGATAGTCGGGACCTGATCTCCCGGTTGCTGGACGCTTTAAATCTCCTTCCCATTCCCACACAGACCTTTCTGTCCTCGGTCTCCTCCGTTGCCAGAGTGAGGCTAAATGCAAATTGGAGGAACAGCATCTCATATTTTGCTTGTCTGAAGAAGGCTCAGCCCGAAACATCGCCTATTTCCTTCGCTCCATAGATGCTGCCTCACCCGCTGAGTTTCTCCAGCATTTTTGTCTACCTTCCTATTTTGCTTGCGCACCTTACAGCCCAGTGGTATGAATCTTGATTTCTCTCACTTCAGGTAGCCCCGGCATTCCCTCTCCCTCTCCCTCCATCCCTCCCCCCCCCCACCCAAGTCGCACTAGCTTCTCGTTTTCACCCCACCAACAGCTAACAAACAATGCCCTGTTTCCTTTATCATCGTAACTTTTTTGCATATCTTTCATTCATTGTTCTTTATCTCTCCACATCACCGTCTATCTCTCTCGTTTCCCTTATCCCAAACGGGTCTCGACCCGAAACGTCACCCATTCTTTCTCTCCAGAGATGCTGACTGTCCCGCTGAGTTACTCCAGCTTTTTGTGTCTACGTTATAATCTGGATGATTGGCAGAGTAGGCACCAAGGGCCAAATCTTCCACTTCTGCTTGTAAATGTTATATTTTTAACAGGGGAGGCCCAGTCTGCTTAATATCTCCATCAGGTTATTCTAGTGATTCTTCACCCTCTAGTGAAGTAAAGCCTTGCGAGGGAAGGGAGACCAAGACTGTTTGTGATATTCTCATAGACGTAATTGAAGCAAGTCATCTCTATACCAATCCGTTTGCTCCAGAGATGCTGCCTGACCCGCTGGGCATTTTGTGTCTATCATCTCTCTACTTATATTCAAAGTCTCTGGCAATGAAAGCTAGCATCCCATTTGACTTGCTGATTCCTTGCTTTCATCAATTTATATACAAGGGCACCCAAATCCCTCTGGGGGAAAAAAAAAACACGTTTCACTCTCTTACCATTTAAAAAAAAAAAAACATAAAAATTTTTTTTTAAACAAATGACCTCACATTTTTCCACATTAATTCTATCTGCCGTGTGGAAATCCCCCTGAAGCCTTTCTGCATCTTCCTCAATCTGTACTGCTCTCAGCTATGTAATTTGTAATAACTACTGGTTGCATTATATGGCATTGTATGGAGACACACAAGACTGGAAAGCTGGAATGTCGGAGCAATGAGGAATCCACCCTGTCCCACTTGGGCGTCATCTGCGCGTCACGCAGATGGCGCGCAAAGATTTTGTACATCCCCAAATCCTGGGGTGCCGAGCGCAACCGCGCGTCACTGCCTATGTCACCACGCACCATGCGTGCATCGTGACGCGTAAATGATGTCGCGTAAATGACACCCAAGTGGGACAGGCCCTCTACTGAGTTCCTCCAGCAGATTGTTCGTACACAGAATGGTATTGTTCTGAATAGAGTCAGAGTGTTTGTCTGTAACTGATTCATCAGTTCGCAAGTAAAGACATATTCCAGCTTCCCAACAGAAGAGCAAATGGCCAGTTGAGAGACTGTTAAGGCACTGTCCCACGGGCAGGCGGTTACAGGCGGTAAGCGCAGCGTAGCAGGAAGTGGGGACCACGCGTGGACAGCTAGGGGACCGCGTGGGGCCCGTGGGGTCGGTCCCATGCAGATTGCCGGAGCCGTATGTAGTTGGTCCCGACACCGTGCGGTGCTCAGAAAAACTGACACTGTCTAAAAATCTCGTGCGGCAACGGCCTGTCGCCCCGCTGCCGCCTCTTCGCCGCGAGCACCACCTGGACGCCGCGAGCCGTCTCGACGTCATCGCGTAGCGCGTTGCATTGCGCGATGATGTCATCACCCGACGCCGCGCTCTTCGCATGCTCGTGGGACAGGCCGTACGGTAAACACTCGGCCTCCGCGCGGCAACCGCTTCCGGTTAGGTTGCGCTTGCCGCATGCTCGTGGGACAGGCCGTACGGTGGCAGCCGCGCGGTCCCCACTTCCTGCTACGCCGCGCTTGCCGCCTGTAACCGCTTGCCCGTGGGACAGGGACTTAAGTAATAGCGTTTTTAATTCGAACACCAACTTTGGGTGCAGTTTTTTTTAGAGATGCAGCGTGAAAGCAGGCCCTTTGCCCCACCGAGTCAAGCCCGACCAGTGACCCCTGTACATCAACACTATCCTACACACACCAGGGACAATTTACACTTATACCAAGCCAATTAACCTACAAACCTGTACGTCTTTGGAGTGTGGGAGTAAACCGAAGATCTCGGCGAAAACCCACGGGGAGAACATGCAAACTCCGTACAGACAGCACTAGTAGTCAGGATCGAACCGGGGTCTCTGGCGCTGTAAGGCAGTAACTCTACCGCTGCATCATTGTAACGCCCCATTATCCAAGCTATCATACGGTATTAGCCATGTGTTCAATAATTGATTCATATTTGAAGGGAATCTTTGCTTTCAATTATTACTTAGTAGTTTAATAATTTTAAAACTGTTGGGAGATTGCTGTGGATGATGGTTGGTAATGTAATTATTCATCCTGTTATCTTCTTCTTGTCGAGTCCACACACAAGATTAGAAGTTGTTCGGCCAGAGCTGAACACACTTCTTGGCATCTGCACACCAAAGGTCCTATAGCGAGCAAGATAGTCCACTCGACAAAAAAGACGTGGTACGGTCAGGGGCAGATTCATGGGTAATTTAAGGCCCCATTTCCGTAACCGGCTTCCATCTCCGCACCAAAGATCCCATAGGATAATAGTGCGGAGACGGAAGTCGGTTACGGAAACATCCTCGTAAAAATAAAAGTTATTTGGTAAAAATCTTCTCCTCATTTTCAGAATTTTAATTCATTACACTGCGAGTCGGGTCGGGTTACTGAAATGGATGAAAAAAAGGCCCACGTTCCGCTCCGTTGCGTACTACACGTCAGCCCATTGCATTTAGCAAGAGTGGTCTATCTTGCTCCGCTATAGGGTCTTTGCTGCATACAATGGTGTCTGTCTTGCGTTTCTTGTGCGTGGTGGTGGAAACGGGGCCACGACGTGAACGCTCTTTCCTTGACCCCATCATGTTATCTCATTCTCTTGAACATTTGGGGCATCGGGCAAGAATGTTGTTACTTATCGCCTGTCAGTGTACGATACCTCCTACAGCGTGTCAGAGCCTAGATGCTGGTTGGAATTGCACTCTGTAGTCCATGGCTTAAACCAGGGGTGGGGAACCTTTTCATGGTGAAGGCCGCATTAAGTTAGCTGTAATCTAATAAGGCCGCATCCAAGAAACTTCAATTAGATATACTTCAAAATGTACATTATTTTGTTAAAATAGCCCTCATGACTTACTAATGTTTTAATTGTGGCCGTCAGTGCGGGGAGGATTCTTTTGTTGAATCTTCTTTTACTCTTTTGTATTTTAAATACGTTCATTTTAAGATTAAAATAAAAAATAATAAAAAATGAACAAAAACAATAGACAATAGGTGCAGGAGGAGGCCATTCGGCCCTTCGAGCCAGCACCGCCATTCAATGTGATCATGGCTGATCATCCCCAATCAGTACCCCGTTCCTGCCTTCTCCCCATATCCCCATGACTCCGCTATTTTTAAGAACCCTATCTAGCTCTCTCTTGAAAGCATCCAGAGAACCGGCCTCCACCGCCCTCTGAGGCAGAGAATTCCACAGACTCACAACTCTCTGTGAGAAAAAGTGTTTCCTTGTCTCCGTTTTAAATGGCTTACTCCTTATTCTTAAACATATTAATATTAATAAAATAAAAAAAATGATTTGTTTTACAAAATTTGGATTCATTCAAAAGGCCGCACTTAATGGCTTAGAAGGCCGCATGCGACCCTAAGGCCGCAGGTTCCCCACCCCTGGCTTAAACAATCCGATCTCCGTCTAGTGAAGTCTTGCTTCTTTCAGTCCATTTACACGTTGTGAATGAAATGGTTCTGACTAGTCTTCGCAGGAGAATGAACATCTGTTGAAATGTGATAAATGCTCGTGAGTACACAGGGTACGTTTTATCATGGTGTTTTTTCTTGGGCCAGTTTCCTCTGGGATTGTCCCCTGGTTGCCAGATAGAATCTGTTTGAGTAGTGTTCAGTGTAGATAGACTGATGACTCGTTAGTGGTATTGGTACACTGATTCCCCTGATGTTGTCCCTGTGCCTCTGTGGCAGACATGATGAATGAACTGACGGATGGCGGTTTAAAAAAAAAAAAAGATAAGAGGCAAAAAATTCCTTCATAACCAGATCAATGCTGCATGACAAGATCAGATCCAGGATGATCTGTTTGTATAGATGGTGGGCAGGAATAGTTTGGAGTTCATAAGTTCAGAATTAGGCCATTCAACCCATCTAGTCTACCCCGTCATTCAATCTGGCTGATCTATCTTTCCCCCTTTCCATCTCAACCCCATTCTCCTGCCTTCTCCCCATAGCCACTGACACCTGGTACTAATTGAAAATATGTCAATCTCTGCCTTAAAAGTATCATTGACTTGGCCTCCACATCCGTCTGTGGCAATGAATTCCACAGATTCACCACCCTCTGGCTAAAGAAATTCTTCCAGAGGAGGAATTGCTGGAATGGTGCAAGCTGATTACTGGGTCTGGTTTAAGTTGGGGAAACAACAAACTGCAGATGCTGGTTTATACCCAAGGAGAGACTCCAAGTGCTGGAGTAACTCGAAGGATCAGGCAGCATCTCTGAGGATAAAGGACAGGTCTTGCTGCCTGAATAACTTCTTCCATGAAATGGTCCGGGTAGATACACTAAATTGCCCGAGTAACTCGGCGGGACAGGCTGTATCTCTGGATAGAACGCTCTTCAGACTGAAGAAGGGTCTCAAGCCGAAATGCCACCCATTCCATCCGTGCAGTGATGCAGCCTGTCCCACTTTCACGACCTAATTCACGACCTCTGCCGAGTTTGCCCTTGACTCATACTCGCAGCATGGTCGTAGCAGGCCGTGATGCTAGTTGTAGGTACTCGAGGCATCAAGTAGGTCGGGGCGTTTTTTTCTAGCATGATGAAAAATGTCCACGAGTAAAAAAGGTCGTGAATTAGGTCGTGAAAGTGGGACATGCCCTCTACTCCAGCATTTTGTGTGTGTCTTCAGTGTAAACCAGAATCTGCAGTTCCTTCCTTCCACAATTGTTCAGGGTATCTTGGTAAACTTAACACTGAAACTTTCTTCATGAGCTTCGGGTAAATTGGTGTGACCTCTGTGAGATCCGGAGGGGTTTTATTCCAGTGACCGTACTTCTGCTGTGCGACGGGCATTCTCATTTCTCGACTGCACATTGATTAAGGTTCACACTGAGGTTTAGCAATCTTCAAAATGAGAGTTGCCACAATATCCAATTTGCAGTTATCTTGTAAACTTTTTTTTAAGAAGTCCCCAGATGTTGTGGTGATGAATCAGTCACTACTCTTACTGTGCGGTATCAAAAGTGTTGTGCAATTGTAAATCTCATGTGTATTTTCATAATCTGCCAACTTCAAGTCAAGAGTTTTTAAATTGGGTCCCATCCCAAAACGCCTCCTATCCATTTTCTCCATCGATGCTGCCTGACCTGCGGAGTTATTCCAGCACTTTGAGTCCTTTTGTGTTTAATTGCCATACGTACCGACAATGCAATGATTAAATTCTTTGCTGCACCTTAACGGTATAGTTATTGCAATAGCGCACAAATAACCAAATGGCTCTACGCAATAACCAAAATCTGCAGCCTCCATTTGCTCTGGTATTTTATTTAATTCACATGTTTAATCAATAATGTTTTATTATTAATGTTTAATGTTTTATGTATCATTCCTAACTGTCACTGTATGTCATGTTGTCACTTGTGGGCGTAGCATCGAGGCAAATTCCTTGTATGTGAATAGTAGTAGGCCCCCCCCCCTTGGTCATGACTGACCATGGGGTGATACATCCTGGTTGGATGCAAGCCTGGGCGATGTCATATGGAGGACAGGCCGCTGCCCATGCAGCACGTCCCCCCTCTCCACGTCGCTGATCGATCCAAAGGAACAGCAGGGCCGTTACAGTTTGGCACCAGCGCCGTCGCAGGAGCTGCCAAAGTGAGGTTGTAGACAATGACAAACTGCCTTAAGGGCTCCGACTCCGGATATTCTTGAGGTTTCCTCCTGGAGCCTTTTCTATGACTGGATACGGCCACAAGGCAGTGGAGGTTTTCAATCAGGTTTTCCCTCTCCTAGATGGACTGCCTTCCCAGGCTGACGAGCCCCATCTGCCCGAGACTCGTGGGGGCGGGAGCGTCTACCTTCCCGTGCAGGTCTATAGCCCCTGCCCACTGCCCAAGTATGTGAATACTTGGCCATTAAACTTAATCATTCATTCATAAATGTATAATAATCAATAATTAAAATAATAATATTAATACTTGATGATCATAATCGTGCAGAGGCAGATTAATATCGTGCAGCATTCAAGTACCTGATGTTGCTGGTAAGAATCTGTTCTTGACCCCGTTGGTCGCGGGTTCTTAAGGGCCCGTCCCACTTACGCAAATTTTTTGAAGTGTGCTTCTGTAAATTTATCCGGATTATAGGAGGTACCGGATGACCAGTTGCCAGAAAATCAGTGGTAATAATAATAATAATACACTCCCCACCATCGAGGGGATCTATCGCAGTCGCTGCCTCAAAAATGCTGCCAGCATCATCAAGGACCCACACCATCCTGGCCACACACTCATCTCTCCGCTGCCATCAGGTAGAAGGTACAGGAGCCTGAAATCTGGAACATCCAGGTTCAGGAACAGCCTCTTAACCACAGCCATCAGGCTATTAAACACGCCATCAAACAAACAAACTCTGAACTATAACAGCCTATTGTACTTTATCAGTTTATTTATGTGTATATATATGGTCTATGCTATATAGACACACTGATCTGCTCTGTATTTATGCTTAAGGGCCTGTCCCACTTGGGCGGTTATTTGCTCGTCATTTACGCGACATCATTTACGCGTCACGACGCACGACGCAACATCATTTGCGCGCATGGCACGTGGTGAGACGTGGTGGCGTCATTTTGCGTGACGCACAAATGACGCCCAAGTGGGACAGGCCCTTTAACATAGAAAATAGGTACAGGAGGAGGCCATTCAGCCCTTCGAGCCAGCACCGCCATTCATTGTGATCATGGCTGATCGTCCCCAATCAATAACCCGTGCCTGCCTTCTCCCCATATCCCTTGACTCCACCAGCCCCTAGAGCTCTATCTAACTCTCTCTTAAACCCATCCAGTGACTTGCCCTCCACTGCCCTCTGTGGCAGGGAATTCCACAAATTCACAACTCTCTGGGTAAAAAAAGTTTTTTCTCACCTCGGTGTTAAATGGCCTCCCCTTTATTCTAAGACTGTGTGGCCCCTGGTTCTGGACTCGCCCAACATTGGGAACATTTTTCCTGCATCTAGCTTGTCCAGTCCTTTTATAATTTTATATGTTTCCATAAGATTCCCCCTCATCCTTCTAAACTTGACTATATTCTGTTGTGCTGCAGCAAAGCAAGAATTTCATTGTCCTATCTGGGACACATGACAATAAACTCACTTGACTTGACTTGACTTTATTGTCATTGTAAATACATACAACGGAACTCCAGGCGCACTGCCCGAGCGGAGCTCCGACGTACAGATAAATAACAACGACAATGGAAACAAGAAAAACGGCAAGAAAAACGGCAAGCCAAGTCCGAATGTGCAATATCTCACAGTATAGTGTTGTGGCAGCACAAAATATTGGCTATGGGGGCTGTGTGTTCAGCGCAGAGTTCAGTAATAATAATAATAATAAATGTTATTTATGGGCGCCTTTCAAAAGTCTCAAGGACACCTTACAAAGTTTAACAAATAGTGTAGAAACATGTAAGCGGAATGAAATAAATAGCAAAGACATCACCAGTACACAAATTAAAGATAGAATTAAATCCAAAAACAAAAATCAAAAACACAATATGGAAGAGAGAGCAGCGGCTGCTAAAGCGCGCCAGCGTCCACTTTCCCTTCCGACCGCCATCTTGGACATAGACTAACATAGACACTACACATTACACACAAAATCATCCCCCCACAATGATTACCACTGTGGGGGAAGGCACAATGTCCAGTCCCCAACCCCAGTTCACCCAAAGTCAGGCCTATTGAGGCCTCCACAGTTGCCTCTACGAGGCCCGATGTTCCTGGCCGTTCTCGCCGGGTGCAGTTGTCCCGGCGTCGGGAGAGTCCTCACAGCGGCTGGAACGGCCGATTCCCTACCGGAGTCCGTGGCACCTGAAGCCAACAAGGCCGCGCCGATTTGGAGCTCAGGCTCACGATGTTGGAGTCGGCGCCGCCGCCCACGGCTGGTCGCTCCGCAGTCCCGCAGCCCGGAGGTGTTGAGCTCGGTGGTCGCAGCTCACTAGAGCTCCAGCGCGTCGATCCAGCGCGGCGACTCAGGCAAGGCATCACCCGCTCCGCGATAGCGCTCCAGCGCTGTGCCGCCTCCGAAGCTGGTGCTGGGCAATCCCCGCCAGGAAAACGCTGCTCCACGTCCGCTGGTAGGCCGCAAGGACGGGTCGACGGGGCAGCCGGAGAAAAAGCTGCCTCACCGACCAGGTAGGGACCTAGAAATAGTTTCCCCCTTACCCCCCCCACATTAAAAGCCAAAATTCCCCAACAGACAAAGAAATAAAAAACTAAAAACTAAGAAAAAAGTTAATGTAGTGATGGCCTTGGGGGTGGAAACTGTTTGTTCATCTTGTGCCGTGTGATTTGATGGACCTGTGGTGGCAAAATGAGAGCATAACCGGGATGATGTGGGTGGGGTACTGTAGTACTGTAGTTAAGTGAACTTAAGGAGGAGCGTAATTGGAAATAGGGCCAAAACAGCTGAAGCTTTTTTCTTTCTTTATTTATTATTGAGGTCACACATTTTGTCTGTGTAAAGAAATTGTGCTGGAATTTACACCTGCTCAAAGCATGTGAGAATGAATCTGAATCTGAACAGTATCCCTCTTCTCATCAGAACTGCCCCCTCCATCGACTCCTTTAAGTCTAGACTTAAAACCTATTTCCACTCACAAGCCTTTCTTGAGGTCCTCTGAGGGAGCGCTGTATGTATGTATTTATGTATGTATTGTTAGATCTATGTACCACTGTATGTAGCAAGTTAGTACCTGCACTAATGTAAAGCGCTTTGGTCAACGAGAGTTGTTTTGAAAATGTGCTATAGAAATAAAATTGACTTGACTTGAATCTGAAAGTGCTTCTGCTCCACCTCTGGGAGGGCACATCCCAAAACGGTCTCGACCCGAAATGTCACCTATTCCTTCTCTCCATAGATGCTGCCTCACCCGCTGAGTTTCTCCAGCATTTTTGTCTGCCTTTGATTTTCCAGCATCTGCAGTCCTTCTTAAATATTGTAAAAGCGGATAGTTGGCAGCTTGTCTTAGTTGTAAATAAACATGCTGCTGCTTCTGTGAGCCTACGTAAGAGGTCTTAAGGGCCCGTCCCACTTTCCCGAGTTATTCACGAATTTACCCGCGTTATTCACGAATTCTCCCCAGTTTTCCCCTTGATTCAAACTCGCAGAATGGTCGTAACGGGTCCATAGGAGCCTGTAGGAGTCCGTAGATATATCGTAGTGGCTCGTTATGCCAGCCATAGGTACTTGGGGCATCCTCCCAACTTTTTTAAACTCGTGGACATTTTTTATCAGGCTGGAAAAAAACGTCCCGACTTATCTGATGCCCCGAGTACCTACGGCTGGCATAACGAGCCGCTACGATATATTTACGAACTCCTACGGACTGTTACGAACATTCTGCGAGTTTGAATCAAGGGGAAAACTCGGGAATATTTGTGAATAACTCGGGAAAATTCGTGAATAACTCGGGAAAGTGGGACGGGCCCTTTACTCCTTTCCGTCCTTTGTGAGTGAGCGTGTGAATGGTGCCGTGCTGCTGAATTAAAACGTGTTTTACAGTTTGATACTGAGCAAGGCTGCCGTGGCTCCCGCCCCCGCCTCCACTGCTAGCAACTGTGAAAGCTGCTCCATATGGAGTATGGAATCCTCCCTGTTACTCCTGGCACAGAAATAGGCATGAGCTCAGAGTGACTTGGCTGGCATTGAACAGTTTCACGGGCCAAGTGCACAGTTAGGGTAATGAAAGTTTTGAGCCGGCAGTGCTTTGTTAAGTCAACATGTGACGTTGTCCCTGGGCCTGCTGGCGTAGCTGGGCATTGTAGCATGGATGAGTCTGTCTGCTTGCATCCCAGAGTAGTTCAAGTCAAGTTCAACATGTCTCTGAGCCAAATATATGACTCTCAATGGAGAAGGGTCACGACCCCAAAACGTCACCCATTCCTTCTCTCCAGAGATGCTGCCTGTCCCGCTGAGTTACTCCAGCATTTTGTGTCTATCTTCGGTTTAAACCACCATCTGCACTTCCTTCCTACACATGAATCTCTATATCCTCTGGTAGTAAAGTGGAAAAGGGTGAAACATTTGGCATTTTCAGGTGGCGCAGCGGTAGAGTCGCTGTCTCACAGCGCCAGAGCCCCGGGTTCAATCCTGACTACGGGAGCTGTCTGCATGGAGTTTGTACGTTCTCCCCGTGACCGGCGCGGGTTTTCCTTGGGTGCTCCAGTTTCCTCCCACACTCCAAAGACGTACGGGTTTGTAGGTTAATTGGCTTCGTTTAAAAAAAAATTGTCGCTAGCTTGTAGGATAGTGCGAAATATACACGGATTGCTGGTCGGCAGACTCAGTGGGCTGAAGGGCCTGTTTCTGCACTATCTCTAAACTAAACGTATAAATTGTCCCTAGTGCGTAGGATAGTGCGAAATATACACGGATTGCTGGTCGGCACGGACTCAGTGGGCTGAAGGGCCTGTTTCTGCTTGCGTTCCAGAGTAGTTCAAGTTCAAGTTCACATTTATTGTCACTGTACCAATTGGTACAGCGAGATTTGGGTTGCCGTACAGCCATACAAATAAAAAGAACACAACACACGATGGAATTTAACATGAACATCCCCACACAGCGGAGTCAACGTTTCCCACTGTGAGGGAAAGGGCAATAAAAGTTTAGTCCACTTCCTCTATGTTCACCCGTGGTTGGGGCCTGTTGAGGCCTCCGCCCGCAGTGGCCGCGACGGCAGCCCGATGTTCAGGCCCTCTCGCCGGATGATGGAACTCCGGCGTCGGAAGAACGCTCTCTGGTTGTTGCTGAAGGAGGCTGTCCTTTAAACACAAGAGGTTTTCCACGTCACTATTTAGCTTGCTCATCGACAGTATCATGAAGGAGTTGAGTCGTCCCTCTCAAAACTCCCTCTTGGCCTTTGGCTGATTTGAAGTTTTTAGTTTCAGTTTTAGAGATACAGCGTGGAAAGAGACCCTTCGGCCCACCGAGTTCGTGCCGATCTGTGATCCACATGCACTAATTTTATCACGCGCTCACTCACTCACACGCTCTTGCACTCACTCACGCACTCACTCACTCACTCTACAATTTTACCGGCCAGTTAACCTACAAACCTGTGTGAGAAAGAACTGCAGATGCTGGATAAAATTGAAGGTTGACACAAAATGCTGGAGTAACTCAGTGGGTGAGGCAGCATCTAAGGAGAGAAGGAATGGGTGACGTTTTGGTTCGAGACCCTTCTTCAGTCTGAGTCCGACACGTCACCAGTCCGAAGAAGGGTCTCGACCCGAAACGTCGCCCCTTCCCTCGCTCCATAGATGCTGCCTCACCCGCTGAGTTTCTCCAGCTTTTTTTTTGTCTACCTTCGATTTTAGTTCTTTCTTAAAACGAGAAGAATGTCAAAGTCAAGTTGGGATGTGAAGTTATTTAACAACGTATTGGGGGTGGGGTGGGGGGGGGGAGAACCCCAAAGGCCAGAGTTCCTCCCTGATGCCATGATATAACTTTTGTGGTCAAACTATGAATCAGATTTTGTAAAATTTTATTTGAAGCAGTGGATTGTGAGGTTGCGGCGGCAGTGAGCTGCGTCTGTGAATCTGCAGTGTGCTGGGTCTCTGTGAGGCTGCAGCGGCAGTGTGCTGGGTCTGTGAGGCTGCAGCGGCAGTGTGCTGGGTCTGTAAATCTGCAGCGGCAGTGTGCTGGTCTCTGTGAGGCTGCAGAGTGTGCTGGGTCTGTGAGGCTGCAGCAGCAGTGTGCTGGGTTTATGAGGCTGCAGCGGCAGTGTGCTGGGTCTGTGAGGCTGCAGCGGCAGTGTGCTGGGTCTGTGAGGCTGCAGCAGCAGTGTGCTGGGTTTGTGAGGCTGCATGCAGTGTGCTGGGTCTCTGAGGCTGCAGCGGCAGTGTGCTGGGTTTGTGAGGCTGCAGTGTGCTGGGTCTGTGAGGCTGCAGCGGCAGTGTGCTGGGTCTGGCGAAGGAAAGCCTGACAATGGTGTCTCTTCTGAATAGCCAGAAATAGCCGCTGTGGCTCTATCAGTTGATAGCAGCTGCTATCTTGTACTTGAAGTGTAAGCAAATGTTTTATCTCTGCCACGCCATGATTGTGGTTTCCTCCCACAGACAAGTGGTTTCCTTTTTGTTGCTGCTTGTCATGGTACTTGGTTTGAGATCGGCAGAGTAGAAAAGTCAAACAAACCGTGCCATGGAGTGAGTGCCCTCCAGCTAGATACATAGATACATAGAAAATAGGTGCAGGAGTAGGCCATTCGGCCCTTCGAGCCTGCACCGCCATTCAATCTGATCATGGCTGATCATCCAACTCAGTATCCCGTACCTGCCTTCTCTCCATACCCCCTGATCCCTTTAGCCACAAGGGCCACATCTAACTCCCTCTTAAATATAGCCAATGAACTGGCCTCAACTACCCTCTGTGGCAGAGAGTTCCAGAGATTCACCACTCTCTGTGTGAAAAAGTTTTTCTCATCTCGGTCTTAAAGGATTTCCCCCTTATCTTTAAGCTGTGACCCCTTGTCCTGGACTTCCCCAACATCGGGAACAATCTTCCTGCATCTAGCCTGTCCAACCCCATAAGAATTTTGTACGTTTCTATAAGATCCCCTCTCAATCTCCTAAATTCTACCGAGTATAAGCCAAGTCTATCCAGTCTTTCTTCATATGAAAGTCCTGACATCCCAGGAATCAGTCTGGTGAACCTTCTCTGTACTCCCTCTATGGCTAATCCCCTTCCCCCTCACAATAGTCCCGGACTTGTGGGAAATATGCCAGCGCGGAGAAGCAGCGCTGGTGTCCCGTCAGTCCAGGCAGGGCTGTAGGTTAACCCAGCGAGACAGGCAGAGTTGAGCTGCATTTAGCGCTGGATTGAGCCTCCGAAGCCTCGCGCGTGTGAGTGTGCGCATGCGCGCGCGGCCGCCAAGAAATTGTGTCCCCCCTGTCCCCCGGTCCCTCCATATTTTGATAGCGATTTCCGTGCCTGCTGCTGGGAACATGGGAAGGATTCCACTTCCATTTATTGCATTGCTCCATGCTGATGCAGTTGAAGTTAACTCCGTTTCTGGATCAGGATCTGGATATAGAACGCTGAACAGCTCCAGGTGGGGCATCGCTCAGCACTATGATGGTGGTGAACATGCTAGTCGAGATGGAGATGCCTCTGGAGTTGCATCTTTGTGTGTGTTGATGTTTTGGAGATCTCTGATGGCGACTGGTAGGGTATTCCAATCACCTTGCTGTCTTGAAGAACAACGAGTTAGAAAGTGCTGTTGAAGTGCCGTGCGGAATGAAACTGGATGTCATACGCTGAAAAGCTCTAGTTTTGCCTTTAGAGATACAAATTTGTCGGTTAATTGGCTTGGTATAAGTGTCAATTGTCGTGTGTGTGTGTCGCTGGTCGGCACAGACTCGGTGGGCCGAAGGGCCCGTTAACACGCTATATCTACTAAACTAAAGTAGGAATAGGAATACTTTCTTGTCACGTGACTAAGCACAGTGAGATTCTTTGCTTGCGTGTGCAATGTATACAATGAGCAGCCACCTACGGTGCTGATAAAGTTACAAAGCATGCCGGTCCCCCCAACCCCACCATAGCAGTTCCCCCACGCTGGGTCCCCATTGTCCTTTGTTTCCCCCCCTCCCATTATTCTTCTCCTCTCCCCTCACAACGGTCCCCCCAGGCCGGGCCCTCCATTGTTCTTTTCCCCCCCCCCCCCACCCCCCTCACGATGGTTCTCGACGCTCTTCGTCGACAGCGGGTTGACCGGCGAGACGTCGCCACCGCCGCAAGGCTTCACCACCGCCGAGACCCCTTCGCCGCTAAAGATACAGCATGGAAAGCAGGGCCTTCGGCCCACCGAGTCCGCACCGACTAACGATCACCCCGTGCGTCAACATTATCCCACACGGTGAGGGAACCAGGACAACCAGCCAGGACAATTGACTTACAAACCTGCACCCCTGGGGTGTGGGAGGGAAACCAGAGCACCCGGAGAAAACCCACGTGGTCGCAGGAGAGCGCACAAACTCCATACAGGCGGCACCAGTAGTCAGGATTGAGGCCCGGTTTCTGGCGCTGTCGGGCAGCAGCTCTACCGCTGGGCCGCCAAGCTGCCCTGAGTGACTTGGACAAGGGCGGTAACAATAGTCGAACAGCAAACATCGGCAGCTTCTGGAAATAAAAATCTACGGTGGGAGAAACAGTGAATGTGTCTAATTGGTGATTTGTTAACTAAGCTGGGAATGTTGACTCTTTTTCTCAATGCTGCCTGACCTACTAAGTAGCATGGGCGGAAATCCGACGGGGAGGGACACACGCCCCCCCTGCTTTGAGAGGTGGGTGACAATCTCCCCCATGTTTTGTAATCCGGACTTTATCAAGACGCTTTCTAAGGGCTGAATCGGCCGGTTCGCGGGGCCTTTCAGCGCCCGGCTCGGCTTAACATCAAACCGCTGCATTGAGACGATCGAGGCGATCGAGGCTCCCGATGTTGAAGCCCCCACCGGTCGATGAAAGCCCCCGCGAACGGGCCGATTCAAGCCCACGTTTCGGGGTGGACGAAGCTACTGTTGCTGGAGTTCGGAGTCGGTCACCAATCAGGTCAGTTCCCGATGTTACCGTCCGCAGGGCCCACGGCCGAAGCCTCGCGTGTGTGCGCGGCCGCCAAGAAATTTTGGTTTCCCCCCCCCCCCCCCCCATGTTTAGACAGCGATTTTCCGTGCCTGAGTATTTGCAACATTTTTTAGTTTGGTCTCACAATATCGTGTGGGAACTGGTCCTTCCGCCCACCATGCTGGCCATTGATCACCCGTTCACGCTGTTTCTAACTTACAACACCGCACGTCTTTGGGATGTGGGGGGAAACCAGAGCACCTGGAGGAAACCCACGTGGTCACACGGAGAACGTGTAAACTCCACACAGGCAGCACCCAAGATCAGGATCAAACCTGAGCCTCCGGCTCTACTGTGCCCCCCCCCCCCCCTGGTTTTATTTTCTGGTTTTATTTGTTCTTAAACGTGTCAGTAGAACAATCAAAACCACTTACCGTTCTAACTGTGGTTGGTGATGAAACCTATGTTGAAATGTTACTGAAATTATATTACTTCCGTCACTTGATGTGAGCTATTCCTGAGTCTGTACCACAATAGTGTGGAGATGTTAAGTTTGTAATGAAAGTATTTCCGTTCATTTCACTGATCCTTTTGATTTTTAGCTGTGTAAAATATTCCAAGGCACAATATTTGTGAAAAATAGACGTCTTCTAGATGCGCTGGGACACATCCTCAGTGCTGTGACCTGGGGGCATCGGGTGTTTCGGGTCTCACAACAACAGACACCCTCGCCCAGGCGACCCAGCCGGGGTTGATCAGGCCCCGACCTGCGTCCCAGCAGCACCGCCCACGGATCAGCCATCTTTCTCCGTGGCCAAAGAAACATGTCTCTGTGACACCAGAGCCAAATATATGAATCTCAATCGAGAAGGGTCACGACCTGAAACGTCGCCCATTCTTCTCTCCAGAGATGCTGCCTGTCCCGCTGAGTTACTCCAGCATTTAGTGTCTATCTTCGGTTTAAACCACCATCTGCACTTCCTTCCTACACACATCCTCTGGTAGTAAAGCGGAAAAGGGTGAAACATTTGGCATTTTCAGGTGGCGCAGCGGTAGAGTCGCTGTCTCACAGCGCCAGAGCCCCGGGTTCAATCCTGACTACGGGAGCTGTCTGCACGGAGTTTGTACGTTCTCCCCGTGACCGGCGGGGTTTTCCTTGAGTGCTCCAGTTTCCTCCCACACTCCAAAGACGTACGGGTTTGTAGGTTAATTGGCTTTGTTTAAAAAAAATTGTGAATTGTCGCTAGCTTGTAGGATAGTGCGAAATATACGCGGATTGCTGGTCGGCACGGACTCAGTGGGCTGAAGGGCCTGTTTCTGCGCTGTATCTCTAAACTAAACTTTTCCCCTTTAAATGCACCCTTTAATACGGTTGCTGCAAATTTTGTGCATCCAGTCTTGTCAGAGGATTGGCAGGAACCTGGGGAAATGAATTCAGCTGCTTCTTTTTCTGCAAAGGTTGCGGCAGGAGGCTGGGGAGACCCCGTGGAAAGGCAACCTGTTGATCTAATTTTGTCGACCGGATCGTGGATAGAATGGGGTTGGTGTGACTAGAGTCGGGCATGAATGGTGGGGATTGTAGACCAGGGTGGGGGATTGTCGACAGGGGCTTGAAGAATTGAAATGCTGAGTTCTACAACACCTTGTCCTGTTGGCAGAAGGTCTCCAGCCACTTCATCAACACATGACCCCTTTCCGGAGTGTTGTGGCTGTAATGTCAGCGCCAGCTCACGATTAATAAATGAGCTGAGATCTTTTCAAAGACCACTCTTGAGTACAGGTGATGTGGATTATCCAGTCTACATGACTGATGATTTTTTGTTCTTAAGCTCCGTGGTGACATTTGACATCGGCAGCCACGGCTGACGTTTACCGTGGGGGGGGGGGGGGGGCACGTCTTGGTTGCGACAGTCTCTACTTGCCCGTTGGAGGTCTTGCATGTATCAAATGTTGACAGATTTTAGAGTCTCGAGATTTGGATAACTTCAAAACTAGCCCCGAACTCTTCAAGATTTCACATGGACCTTGCAAAGATGCTGCAGAAGAGCTGATGGTAAAGGGCCTGTCCCACTTTCACCACTTAATCCAAAACCTCTGCCGAGTTTAAAGGACCTAAAAAAAAAAAAAATCAAGATTTTGGTAATCTACGAAATCCGATGACCTTCCTCGAATCTGCTCATGAACTGGAGTGACAGAGGTGCTGATGTTGACTTAAGGGCCTGTCCCACGGGCAAGCAGGGGCCGCGCGGAGGTCGAGTGATCCCCGTATAGGGCCGGTCCCACCAGCATGCGACTCCATGCGGCAAGCGCTACCAACCCGGAAGCGGGGGCCGTGCGGAGGTCGAGTGATCCCCGTATGGGGCCGGTCCCACCAGCATGCGGCTGCATGCGGCAAGCGCTACAAACCCGGAAGCGGGGGCCGCGCGGAGGTCGAGTGCCGTCAAAACGGTGCGCACGGCCGTCGATGCGGCGCGCACGGCCGTAGATGCGGCGGTCCGTTGCCGCACGGAATTTTTGAACGGTGTCAGTTTTTCGGAGCCCCGCGCGATGTCGGGACCAGCTCCGCACAACTCCATGCGGCTCCGGCGATCGAAGTGGGACCGGCCCCGCGACCTCCGCGTGGCCCCCGCACGGCCCCCGCTTGCGGTTAGGTCGCGCTTGCCGCATGGAGTCGCATGCCCGTGGGACAGGCCCGTTAAGCTTTTCTTTTCCACTAACCTTTTTTCCTCTGTCCAGCTGCCGAACTACGAGTACCCACGAATATCTACGAGTGCTCACGGCCTACTATGGCCTGGCTCACGGCCCACGAACTAACTACGAGTATAAAGCCGCAAATTTTTTCACTCCCGACTATTTTTTTAAAACTCGTGGACATTTTTCATCAGGCTGGAAAAAACGTCCCGACTTACCTGATGCCCCGAGTACCTAGGGCTGGCATAACCGAGCCGCTACGCTGTATCTACGGACTCGTTACGAACATTCTGCGAGTTTGAATCAGGGGGAGAATTCGTGAATTACCTCGTGAAAGTGGGACAGGCCCTTAAGGGCAACGGGAAGGTTTTGAGGGCTGTAGAGTTGCTGTTATACAGCGCCAGAGACACTGGTTCACTCCTGACTACGGGTGTACTGAGTTTGTACGTTCTCCCCGTACATTCCTCTTGCATCCCAAAGACTTGGATTTATAGGTCAATTGGCGATTGTAAATTGTCCCTTGTGTGTGGGATAGAGCTAGTGTACGGGGATCGTGGGTCGAAGGGTCTGTTTCCACGCTGTGTCACTAAACTAAAGGTGAGACGATCGCATTGAAACGTTAAAAAAATCAAAATGGCGGGCAGTGACAGACTATCCCCTGTGGCTGAGGTGTCTAGAAGTGGGAGGAAGTCCCAATAGTGTTTAGTCCGCTGCAGACTCCTTTCGGGCTATTTCGGAATGAGATGAGGGGAGACCTCGTCACTGTTTGCAGGGAAATTCTTGGAATTCTGTACATTAGAAGCATGTGGAGGAATTCATTCAAAAAAGTTTAGTAGAAGTCTGGATTTTGTGAGGAAACTTCGGGAAAATGGTGTGAGGTAGAAGTTCGGCGATGGTCTTAATGCGTAGGCTAAGCGAGCCATCCAGTTCAAAGGGTTAGACACATACAGGGGCGGAAATTGCTGCGTCGAGGCGATCGATGCCCCCGATGTGGAAGCCCCCGCCGGGTGATGGAAGATCCCGCGGCCGGTTTTAAGCCGGGACGGGGGATGAAAGGCCCCGCGAACGGGCCGATTCAAGCTCCGCTCTATGATCTTTGCTCCACCAGGACGTCTCCCTCATCCAATCATCGCGCTCTATCCTCATGCCCACCCACCCCCCCCCCCCACAACTTCGGCCTCTGACCGACACCTCCCTCCTCCAATCATCGCGCTGAATCATCATGCCCCCCACCCCACTGCCTGCTGACCGACGTCTCTCTCGTCCAATCGATCATCAGTCCCACCCCCCACTGTCTCGCGGAAAGCGGAGGTTTTTAATCGATTTTTTTTGCACCGAATTTCAAAATCCGGATTACAAAACATGGGGGGGATTGTCCCCCACCTCCCAAAACATGGGGGACATACACTTACCCCCCCCCCCCCGGGATTTCCACCCATGGACACCTGGACAATGGGCAAACAGCTGGATAAGAACGTGAGCAAAGAGGTTTTCTAGCATTATATCTGAACGTGGAAAGCATTGACGCATGGCTGAGATATTCACAGAGGTGGAGATGAGGAGGAATTTATTTTTTTTAAAACAGGGATGTAATGCTGAGGCTTTATAGGGCACATGCCAGGCCACATTTGGAGTATTGCGAGCAGTTTTGGGCCCCATATCTGAGGAAGGATGTTGCTGGTGTTGGAGAGGGTCCAGAGGAGGTTTACCAGAACGATCCCAGGGGCTGATTAGGTTAACGTGTGAGGGGAGACAAAAATGCTGGAGAAATTCAGCGGGTGAGGCAGCATCTATGGAGCGAAGGAATAGGTGACGTTTCGGGTCGAGACCCGGAAGGGTCTCGACCTGAAACGTCACCTATTCCTTCGCTCCATAGATGCTGCCTCACCCGCTGAGTTTCCAGAAGGGTCTCGACCCGAAACGTCACCTATTCCTTCGCTCCATAGATGCTGCCTCACCCGCTGAGTTTTCAGAAGGGTCTCGACCCGAAAAGCCACCTATTCCTTCGCTCTATAGATGCTGCTTCACCCGCTGAGTTTCTCCAGCATTTTTGTCTACCTTTGATTTTCCAGCATCTGCAGTTTCTTCTTAAACAGGTTAACGTGGGATGACGTTTGATGGCACTGGGCCTGTACTTGCTGGAGTTTAGAAGGAGGGGGCGGGGGGAAACTTGCCTAATAGTGAAAGGCCTGGATAGAGTGGATGTGGAGAGGATGCTTCCACCAGTGGGAGAGTCTCGGGCTGGAGGGCACAGCCTCAGGACAAAAGGATGTACTTTTTTAGAAAATAGATGAGGAGGAATTTCTTTAGTCAGACGGTAGAGAATCTGTGGAATTCATTGCACAGACGGCTGTGGAGGCCAAGTCATCGGGTATTTTTTAAACCGAGATTGGCATTTCCTGGATTGGTAAGGGTGTCAAGGGTTATGGGAGAAGGCAGGAAAATGGGATTGAGAGGAAAAAGTAGATCGGCCGTGATTGAATAGCGAAGTAGAGTAATTGTGCCAAATGGCTTAATTCTGCTCCTGTGACCTATGAGCAGTGATTAAAGCAGTGAATGATAAGGTCTCGATTCGTAAAGTTGTCAAAGGTTACTGGGAGAAGGCAGGAGAATGAGGTTGAGAGAGAAAGATAGATAATAGACAATAGGTGTAGGAGTAGGCCATTCGGCCCTTTGAGCCATTCAATGTGATCAGTACCCCGTTCCTGCCTTCTCCCCATATCCCCTGACTCCGCTATGTTTAAGAGCCCTATCTACCTCTCTCTTGAAAGCATCCAGAGAACCAACCTCCACCGCCCTCTGAGGCAGAGAATTCCACAGACTCACCACTCTCTGTGAGAAAAAGTGTTTCCTAGTCTCCGTTCTAAATGGCCGACCCCTTATTCTTAAACTGTGTGTGGCCCCTGGTTCTGGACTCCCCCAACATCGGGAACATGTTTCCTGCCTCTAGCGTATCCAAACCCTCGGCCTCAATCAGCCACGATCGGTGGCGGAGCAGACTTGATGGGCCAAATGGCCTAAATCTGTTCCTGCATCTCCACTGAAGGTATCCAGCTGTGTGGAGAACAGTAGGGGTGTGGAAATAAAACATGGTGAAGATTTTTAATTTGAATTGGTAAGTTTGATTGGTAAAATTGAGACGCCCAGCACCAGGTCAACCCTTGGCTTTCTAAACTCATTTCAGAAGATTTTTTTTGGTGTGATCGAGGTTGGGAGGCTGAATGTCATAAAGCATTTAAGGTGGACAAAAATGCTGGAGAAACTCAGCGGGTGAGGCAGCATCTATGGAGCAAAGGAAATAGGCGACGTTTCGGGTCGAGACAAGCGAAATATGAGGTGCTGCTCCTCCAATTTGCGGTGGGACTCACTCGGGCCATGGAGAAGGCCCATAAAAGCATTTCTTCATACATGATGTATTTTGATGCACTTACAAATCACAGCAATATGAACAAAATTTCTGGTCTATTTAGCTTTATTACTGTTGATCTTAAAATATGTGGGAGTTTTGGCCGTATCTGAAGAGATTGCAAAGTATCTTTAAAAGAAAAAATCTCAATGTATTTTCACAATTGCGTGGCGGGATTTGATTTCATTTTGGTTTGCAGCCAGCCAGAAATATAGCCTGTTGCAATCCGGAGTACGCATGCAGATTTAGCTTCCATTTCGTGCAGGTGAGGTTGGTCCAAGGCTGCTGCCATCATCTCTGTGATTGCTTCCTGCGTCTCGAAGGCGAAGGTCGCTTCTTTTCTCGTTGGGCTCTGTACCGGTGACGAAGTATGCAGACTATGAAATGATCTTTCTCCGCCTTGAGCTGTGTTAACAGCCCTAAGCAGGAGGACAAATAAGACATGGCTCCTCTGGGACTGATGGGTAGTGCAGTAACCAATAACACGACGGCTATTTTTAGCATCTCGTCTTCACCATCCCAGCCATTGCAGATGCTCGAAGCTAGTGATAGCGACAGGAGAGTCTCTGATTCAGCGTGCAAGGAAATCTCAGGCTAATCTATTAAGTTTTTTAAAATGTAATTTTAAAATCTGTTGCCATAGAGAATTGCTAGTGCTCCCTCAAACACAATGCGGTTCTCACTGAGGCACTGCCCATTATCAATGCGTAGGAAGGAACTGCAGATGCTGGTTTACACCAAAGGTAGACAAAAAGATGCCAGGGGTAGCTCGGCGGGTCAGGCAGCATCTCTGGAGAAAAGGAATAGGTGACGTTTCTGTTTTCGAGTTAACACGCCCTTCTTCAGCCTGAAGAAGCGTCTCGACCCGAAACGTCACCTATTCCTTTTCTCCAGAGATGCTGCCTGACCCAGAGTTACTTCAGCATTCTTTTTCGGTTTAGTTAATTGTCACGTGTACCGAGGTACAGTGGAAAGCTTGTTGTTGCGTGCTAACCAGTCAGAGGATCATCGATCTGGAACGCCACTGTTTACATTTTATGTGGAAAATGTTTCTTTTGTACATGAGAAGAGCAAAGAATACATTAGGAAACAGAGCAGTTCATAAGACCCTTCAGCCCACCCAGTCCAACCCGGCTTGTACACTCTGGAGTTTAGAAGGATGAGAGGGTATCTCATTGAAACATATAAGATTGTCAAGGGCTTGGACACGCTAGAGGCAGGAAACATGTTCCCGATGTTGGGGGAGTCCAGAACCAGGGGCCACACACAATTTAAGAATAAGGGGTCGGCCATTTAGAACGGAGACGAGGAAACACTTTTTCTCACAGAGAGTGGTGAGTCTGGAATTCTCTGCCTCAGGCCGGTTCTCTGGATACTTTCAAGAGAGAGCTAGTTCGGGCTCTTAAAGATAGCGGAGTCAGGGAATATGGGGATACGGCAGGAACGGGGTACTGATTGGGGATGATCAGCCATGATCAGATTGAATGGCGGTGCTGGCTCGAAGGGCCAAATGGCCTACTCCTGCACCTATTGTCTATTGTCTATTGACCAGCGATCACCTGGTACACTAGCACTATCCTACCCACAAGGGACAATTTACAGAAGCCTACAAACCTGTACTACTTTGGAGTGTTGGAGGAAGCCAGAGCACCCGTAGAAAACCAGATGCAGTCACAGGGAGAATGTATACACTCCGTACAGACCACCCCGGTACTCGAGATCAAACCAGGTCTCTGGCGCTGCGAGGTAGCAACTCCACTGTGCCACCCGCAAAGTGCTGGAGTAACTCAGCGGGTCAGGCAGCATCTGTGGAGAACATGGATAGGTGACGTTTCACAGAGTGCTGGAGTAACTCAGCGGGTCAGGCAGCATCTGTGGAGAACATGGATAGGTGACGTTTCACAGTGTGCTGGAGTAACTCAGCGGGTCAGACAGCATCTCTGGAGATAAGGAATAGGTGACTTTTCGGGTGGAGACCCTTCTTCAGACATTTGCCCAATTCACCCCTCTCGCCTCACAGGTGCATGGCCGCCCGTGTGACAATGCTGTGAGGTGGCGGCAGGTTGAAGTACCACCTCTTCACCAATGCAGCATTTCACCAAGGTTAGACTCCAGGCTCCCTGCTCATTGCCAGGAAACTTGAGGAATGAGATGTAATGTGTAATGAATTGATGCCATATTGAAAGCTCACCCATCTCGAGAGGCTGCTTTCTGTCAGTGTTGATTTGCAAGCTGAGAAACATAGAAAATAGGTACAGGAGTAGGCCATTCAGCCCTTCGAGCCTGCACCGCCATTCAATATGATCATGGCTGATCATCCAACTAAGTATCCTGTACCTGCCTTCTCTCCATACCCCCTGATCCCTTTAGCCACAAGGGCCACATCTAACTCCCTCTTAAATATAGCCAATGAACTGGCCTCAACTACCTTCTGTGGCAGAGAATTCCACAGATTCACCCCTCTCTGTGTGGAAAATGTTTTTCTCATCTCGGTCCTAAAAGACTTCCCCCTTATCCTTAAACTGTGACCCCTTGTTCTGGACTTCCCCAACATCGGGAACAATCTTCCTGCATCTAGCCTGTCCAACCCCTTAAGAATTTTGTAAGTTTGCCTTGCATGATTGGAGGCAGGGGGTGGTCATCCCTATATCAGTCTCCCCTCTCACCCTGCAGTGTATCCTCAGCCCATCTGAGGGGATATGAAATTATTTTGCTTTTTGCACATTGGAGGCAGTGATATCAAGGGGCTGTCCCACTGTACGAGGTAATTCAAGACTTCTCCCGAGTTTCCCCTGATTCGAACTCGGAGAATTACGGTAATGGCCGCTCGTGGGTACTCGGGGCTCTCGTGGACATTTTTCAACATGTTGAAAAAACTTCACAAGCTTACCGCGTTTCCCGAGTACCCGCCGTTAGCGTTACGAGCTGCTAAGAGACGTCCCGAACTCCGACGTACCCGCTACGTACATTCTACGTGCTTACCACGAGTTTGATTTTTTTTTAAACTCGGGAGAGCTCTTGGGTAAACTCGTACAGTGGGACAGGCCCTTTAGGTTCTTGGCTCAGTCACATGTCCTTACAACATGTCACGGGACTCGACAACATCCGAATTGTGGTGCTGCGGTCCTGTGTTCTAGACTAGCTGCATCTCCTCCCACCTGGCCACATGGGACGGGGCCCGACCAGCGATCCCCGCACACCAACACTATCCCCCACACACACACACACACACACACACACACACACACACACACACACGGGACAATTTACCATTGCAACAAGCCAATTGACCTGCAAACCTGCACGTCCTTGGAGTGTGGGGGGGAAACTGGAGCTCCTGGGGAAAACACGCACTAGTCACGGGGAGAACATACAAACTCCAAACTGCACCCATAGTCAGGATGAAAACCCGGGTCTCTTGCGTGCAAGGCGGAAACTCTGGCAGGTGGCGTTTCGGGTTGAGACCCTTCTTCAGATTTTTCGAGATAAAATGTCACAAATGAACAAGTTAGGTCTTTATTCTTTGGAGCGCAGAAGGTTAAGGGGGGACTTGATAGAGGTCTTTAAAATGATGAGAAGGATAGACAGAGTTGACGTGGATACGTTTTTTCCATTGAGAGAAGGGAAGATTCAAACAAGAGGACATGATTTGAGAATTAAGGGACAGAAGTTTAGGGGTAACATGAGGGGGAACTTCTTTACTCAGAGAGTGGTAGCTGTGTGGTGGGCTTCCAGTGGAAGTGGTGGAGGCAGGTTCGATTTTATCATTTAAAAATAAATTGGATAGGTATATGGACGGGAAAGGAATGGAGGGTTATGGTCTGAGTGCAGGTAGATGGGACTAGGGGAGAATAAGTGTTCGGCACGGACTAGAAGGGCCGAGATGGCCTGTTTCCGTGCTGTAATTGTTATATTTGTTATATGTCACCCATTCCGTCTCTCCAGAGGTGCTGCCTGAGTTACCCCAGCATTTTGTGTCTGTCTTTGGTGTAAACCAGCATCGGTGGTCCTTCCCACACACGATATTGTGTTGTGTGTTGGGAATGGACAGGACGGTGTGATTTAAATGTGAACAGGTACAACTACGTTTCCCAGGTTGGGTGAGTGGTGTTGGTTTATGATACGCTTTAGGGCGAAACACTATACTACCTGCCAATGCTCGAAAATGAACTGTTTATTTCAGAGGGCAGTCACGCTTTAAGGGTTTAATTTATTTTAGTGGCAAATGCGGATCTGGCAGCCAGCCCAAGTGCTTGATGACAGCAGCATCGCTATGCAAATGTGCCTAGAGCTACACATTCCCACTGTACTTCCAGTCACAAGCAGCTTCACGCGGGAGCCATGATCCTCTGCTCGACACACCAGGAGGAGAAAAAAAAAAAAAGATATCTCTGTTTTCCTCCATTAATATTTCAACACACATTTGAAACGCCGACTCCCGAAACAGATTACACAATCGAGAGGCGGCCTGATCGGAACTGGGCTGTCAAATTCCACAGGGGACTATGTTTTATTTAAGGGGGGGGGGGGGGGGAGGGGAGGGGAGGGGAGGAGGGAGAGGAAAAGATAGAAATAGTTCTGGATCCACCAGGCTGGAGTAAATCATTGCCGTCGCACCTTCCTTCGTGTTTTTCTTTTGCTGCCCCAGCTAAAATAAAACCTTTTACCACAATGATTAGGATTTGCAGGTCTGACTGTGAATGTAATTGTGCAGCAGAATGGTGGACGGGTGCAGAACTAGTGTTTAGATTTAATCCTTAATTCCCGTATCTTGGAATTTATCACTGGATCAGACGTGTGCGGCGATCAGGTATGCATCCGTTTGGATTTGATTGCACACAAAATGCCTCGCTCGATGGTAAATCTTGGCGAGCTGAAGATATTTCTTGCTCGCTCGCTTGCTAAACTGTTGTATGTGAGTTGAACAGTAAAAGGCTGAGTAAGGGAATTAATGGGATTGGTGGCAACCCAATTGAAATGTCTTTTGTCAGATATAACTGAATGAAGGTGAACCTAGTGGGATGTTGCAATATGGTCTCTTTTACACAGACACACGGACACATGGACGCACACGCACACGCACACGCATACAGACACACACAGACATGCACACATGCAGTCACACACACACACGCAGAGACACACACACGCAGACACAGGCACACGCGCACACACACACGCACACAGACACACACGCGCACACACACAGACACACACACCCACACGCACACACACAGACACACGCACGCACACACACGCACGCACACGCACAGACACGCACGCACGCACACACACACACGCAAGCACACACATGCACACACACACACACACACACACACACACACAGCCACACACACACACACACACTGCCACACACAGCCACACACACACAGCCACACACACACAGCCACACACACACAGCCACACACACACAGCCACACACACACAGCCACACACACACAGCCACACACACACAGCCACACACACACAGCCACACACACACAGCCACACACACACAGCCACACACACACAGCCACACACACACAGCCACACACACACAGCCACACACACACAGCCACACACACACAGCCACACACACACAGCCACACACACACAGCCACACACACACAGCCACACACACACAGCCACACACACACAGCCACACACACACAGCCACACACACACAGCCACACACACACAGCCACACACACACAGCCACACACACACAGCCACACACACACAGCCACACACACACAGCCACACACACACACACACACACACACACACACACACACAGCCACACACACACAGACATGCACACACAGACAGATAGAGACGCGCAGGCGCACACACAGCACACACACGCTCAGGCACACACACACGCACACGCGCACGCACGCACACACACACACACACACACACACACACACACACACACACATACACACACACACACACACACACACACACACTGCCACACACACACACACACACACACTGCCACACACACACACACACACTGCCACACACACACAGCCACACACACACAGCCACACACACACAGCCACACACACACAGCCACACACACACAGCCACACACACACAGCCACACAGCCACACACACACACACACACAGACATGCACACACAGACAGATAGAGACGCGCAGGCACACACAGACATGCACACGCACGCATGCACACGCACGCACACACACACACACACACACACACACACACACACACACATATACACATACACATACACATACACACACACACATACACACAAAATGTTTTGATGGGTTAATTTGATGTCTAGGCCTGTCCACTGGGACTAGATGTATTGGGACCCAAATATTTGAAGGAACAGAATACCAGATTTGTATGCAGTTTGTGCAGGAGCTTAATTTAACTCGCTGCAAGGAGATTAGGGAGCTATTGCTTCTAAATTGAGAGCAATTAGATTTGTAGGCATGTCTTAATTTGAATTTGTGGGTGACACAACATTAATCATGGAATCCTCATTATGCCAAGCCACCCATCGTCATATCAAAATCTTTGGGATGTTCTGCCGGCCGTGCGGCAATTATAATTGTACTCCATTATTGTGATGGAGTGCGGAGTCTCGTCTGTTCCACTACAGACCCGCCTGGCTCTGCTCAGGACTGGGTATGGCACGCAGAGGTCTAAACTGGAGTTTAGAAGGATGAGAGGGGATCTCATTGAAACATATAAGATTGTTAAGGGTGTGGACACGCTAGAGGCAGGAAACATGTTCCCGATGTTGGGGGAGTCCAGAGCCAGGGGCCACACACACAGTTTAAGAATAAGGGGTAGGCCATTTAGAACGGAGACGAGGAAACACTTTTTCTCACAGAGAGTGGTGAGTCTGGAATTCTCTGCTCAGAGGGCGGTGGAGGCCGGTTCTCTGGATGCTTTCAAGAGAGAGCTAGATAGGGCTCTTAAAGATAGCGGAGTCAGGGGATATGGGGAGAAGGCAGGAATGGGGTACTGATTGGGGATGATCAGCCATGATCACATTGAATTGCGGTGCTGGCTCGAAGGGCCGAA
>JAXLNO010003035.1:57500-85905 GCA_038087875.1 Malacoraja senta
CAAAAATGCTGGAGAAACTCAGCGGGTGCAGCAGCATCTATGGAGCGAAGGAGATAGGCAACGTTTTGGGCATGAAGAGGTGTTTCGGCCCGAAACGTTGCCTATCTCCTTTACTCCATAGATGCTGCTGCACCCGCTGAGTTTCTCCAGCATTTTTGTGTACCTTAGATAGATAGACAGATAGATAGATAGATAGACAGACAGACAGACAGACAGACACTTTATTAATCCCCTTTTCAGGGAAATTCAGATGTCCTTGCAGCACACTAATAAAAACACAACATAACATTAAAGAAGAAATTTAACATTAAAACATAAAAACATCCCCCCACAATGGTTCCCACTGTGGGGTAAGGCAGCAAAGTCCAGTCCTCTTCCACTTGTCCACCCATGGTCGGGCCTATTGAGGCCCCCGCAGCCGCCGACAAAGCGGCCCGATGTTTTAGGCCCTCTCGCCGGACGATGGAGTTCCGACGTCGGGAGAACCCTCTCGGCGGTTTGGGATACCTGGAACGGCCGCTTCCTTACCGGAGACCGCGGCTCCCGAAGCCGACAGGCCATGCTGGTCGGAGCTCCACCACTGGGGATCTCGGCCAGAGATCCCAGGCTCCGCGGTGTTAAAGTCAGCGCCGCGGCTGGCCGCTCCACAGACGAACTCAGCGTTCCGGAGCTCCACTCCGCTCCGCTCCATGAAGGTGTTCCAACGCTGTGGTTCTGGCCGGTCCCCTCAGGAAACGCCAGCAAATATGCAGTAAAAAGCCTCAGAAGTCGAGCTGTGTCTGCAAAAGATAAACTTTTGGTGGCGCTGCTGGTAGAGTCGCTCGCTGCCTTGGGGCGCCAGAGATCCGGGTTTGATGCTGACCTCTTGGCGCTGTCCGGGTATGTGGTATTTGCACGCTGGCCCTGTGACCGTGTGGGTTTCCTCCGAGTGCACCAGTTTCCTTCCATGTCCCAGAGAGTGGGAGAGCCGAGGACCTGTCGGAAGAAGGGTCTCGACCCGAAACGTCACCTATTCCTTCGCTCCATAGATGCTGCCTCACTCGCTAAGTTTCTCCAGCATTTTTGTCGACTGTGATTAATTGGTGTGGTTATCCAGCACCAATGGAATTCTATAATTCGTGGCAGAGGGAGAGTTTTGCGTCACAGTGGAACAGGGCAGGGCTTCTATAGAGTGACAATCCCAGTCAGCAAAGAGCACACGCTGGGTTTTATACTTGGCTGAGTTCACCCCTCCAGGCACTGTGAACTTGGCTTTCAGTTCCTTGTAAAATTCCTTGTGTACTAATGTGTGAGTAGGAGCTGCAGATGCTGGTTTTCGCACAAGATAGACACAAAATGCTGGAGTAACTCGGCAGGACAGGCAGCATCTCTGGAGAGAAGGAATGGGGGACGTTTCGGGTCAAGATGTATTCAAGTTCGGCAACTTGAGCGCCCTGGAGAGGAAAAGACTACAAAGAGTAGTAAACACTGCCCAGTCCATCCTCGGCTCTGACCTCCCTTCCATTGAGGGGATCTATCGCAGTCGCTGCCTCAAAAAGGCTGGCAGCATCATCAAGGACCCACACCATCCTGGCCACTCACTCATCTCCCTGCTACCTTCAGGTAGAAGGTACAGGAGGCTGAAGACGGCAACGACCAGGTTCAGGAACAGCTACTCCCCCACAGCCATCAGGCTATTAAACTTGGCTCGGACAAAACTCTGAACATTAATAGCCGATTATCTGTTATTTGGACTTTATCAGTTTATTTATTCATGTGTGTATATATTTATATAATGGTATATGGACACACTGATCCTGTTCTGTAGTCATGCCTACTATGTTCTGTTGTGCTGAAGCAAAGCAAGAATTTCATTGTCCTCTCAGGGACACATGACAATAAACTCTCTTGAATCTTGAATCTTGAGAGAGTTAGATATAGTTCTTAGGGCTAACGGAATCGAGGGATATGGGGAGAAAGCAGGCACGGGGTACTGTTTTTTGATGATCAGCCATAATCATATTGAATGGCGGTGCTGGTTCAAAGGGTCGAATGGCCTACTACTGCACCTATTTTCTATGTGTCTGTTTCTTCAGTCTGAAGAAGGGTCTCGACCCGAAACGTCCCCCATTCCTTCTCTCCAGAGATGCTGCCTGTCCCGCTGAGTTACTCCAGCTTTTTGTGTGTGCCTTCCTTGTGTAATAGGTTGTCCTTCCCTCGCGCTCTGTCTCTCGCTTGTTATTAGCACCGAGGCCTGCGACTGGAGACTTGTCGGGCAATTGAAACAATTTTGTTTTAAGTAACTGCTGTGTTTAACAGTTCCCCCCCAGCACGAGCTTTGTTTCTGCCAATGGTCTCTGCCTGCTCGCTGGAAAATGATTACTTCGAAGTTGGCAGCCTTTCCCGAGTATCTGTCCTTTGTGTTTTCAACGCAGCTCACGGGTTCTTTCTGGGATCTCATTGTGTGGAAACGTTTGCTTATCACAACAGAAGAGAAAAAAACGTGGCGGTCAGTTTGGAGCAAAATGCAAAGTGCTGGAGTGACTCGGCCGGTAAGCTCACATCATTGGTGGGAATAGGGAACATCAGAATCGCACTTTATTCGCCAAGTATGTTTTTGCAACATACGAGGAATTTCATTTGCCAGGTCAATCGTACAATTAGAAGCAACAGATCACTTCAAAAACACATGTTAACATGAACATCCACCACAGTGACTCCTCCACATTCCTCACTGTGATGGAAGGCGAGTTCGTCTCTTCCCTTAGTTCTTCCTCGGTCGTGGGCCTCGAGCCCCTGTTGACGGGACGATCTTGACTCCCGTAGCCGGCGGCGTTCGGGCCCTACGCGTCGAGGCGATCAGTTCCCGCATCGGGGGGGGGGGGGGGGGGATGTCAGCTCCCCCGCGCCGGGCGATCGAACCTCGCGTCGGGGCTGGTCGAATCTTCCGCCCCGTAGGAGCTTCCCAACTGCGAGCTTGATGGTAAGTCCGCGGTGGGAGCGATCCCAGGCAAGGGATCAGCTCCGATGTTAAGTCCGCGCCCCCGCGATAGGGCTCAAAGTCAGTCCGAGGAGGCTTCCAGCTCCATCGATAGTAGGCCGCAGAGCGTGCCTGGAGAATGTGATCACATCTCCGGCAAGGTAAGAACTTGAAAATAAGTTCCCCCTCCCCTCCCCTCACATAAAACAAACCGAAAAACATTAAAACAAACTTTTAACACACTAAAAAATAATAAAAAGAATGAAAAAATGAACAGACTTCCGGCAGGGCAGCCATTTAGTTTAGAGATACAGCGCGGAAACAGTCCCTAGGGCCCATTGAGTCCACACCAACTAGCGATCGCCGCCCATTAACACAAGCCCTACACACACTGGGGACAATCTCCACTCATACCGAGTATGCAAACCCAAGCCAATTACCCTACAAACCTGCACGTCTGGAGTGTGGGAGGAAACCAAAGATCTCGGGGGGGGGGGAAACCCACCCAGTCACGGGGAGAACGTACAAACTCCGTACAGACAGCATCCGTAGTCAGGATCGAACCCAGGTCTCCGGTGCTGCAGTCGCTGTAAGGCGGCAACTCTACCGCTGTGCCGCCGCTTGCCACCGTCGGAGTCTTTCTTCATACTGTCTGGGTCTAAAGAAGGGAGCCGAAACATCACCTATCCCTTTCCTCCAGAGATGCCCGCCTGACCCGCTGAGTTAAGGGCCTGTCCCACTTCCGTGTCCTTGGCACGCAAACTACGCGTCGCGTTGAGCCGCGATGGTCCTGCGAAGGTCGCGCGCGATTTCATGCGTACGCACAGCCGTCTGGAGCTTGTGACGTCATTTGAAGATGGACGCAAAATGCCGGAGTAACCCAGCGGGACTGGCAGCATCTCTGGAGAGAAGGAATGGATGACGTTTCGGGTCGAGACACTTCTTCAGTCTGAAAGAAGGGTCTTGACCCGAAACGTCATCCATTCCTTCTCTCCAGAGATGCTGCCGGTCCTGCTGAGTTACTCCTGCATTTTGTGTCCATCTTCAATTTTCTTGGCCCCGCTCTGGGAGTAGAAGTGGGGGGGCGGATCCGGACCACAACGGCCGTGAGCCCCAGGCCGAGCTCGGTGATCGTTTGCCTGCTTCTGCTGCTGTTAGAGGTGAGACGTTGCGTCGCGCCAGCGTCTTGGGCCTGTCCCACTTTGGCTGTCAGTTCCGCGACAGGCCGTTGGCACGCGAAGATTTTGTTCGTGACAAAAATTTCGGAGCCCCGCGCGATGTCGCGCACAACTACATACCCCTCCGAGGTCGCGTAATTTGCGTGCCAAGGACACATAAGTGGGACAGGCCCTTTACTCCAGCACGTTGGGTCTGTCTAGCTTTGGTATAAACCACCATCTGCAATTCTTTGTTTCCACATCTAGATTTATAGGTACATTGATCCTCAAATGTGGGAGAGAACTAGTGTACAGTTGTTTGCTGGTGGGCAGATGGGCCTGTTTCCACGCTGTATCTCCGAAACTAAAGCTGGATGCTTCCTGGCCCGCTGAGTTCATCCAGCACTTGGTGTTTGGCTCAAAGCTCCAGCACCTGCAGTTTCTTCTCGTTCTCTCGAGCAGGCCTAAGGAATAAAGAGTCGGAGGTTGTGGGCAGCAATGAAGTAGCCCTTTATCCAAACGGCTCGGCTTGCAAGCTTGAAGCGGCCGGCTCACAGGCCCGGGAGCTGATGCGGCAAGGTTTTTAATTGGACTGTGGTCCAACACTCGTGAGGAGACAACTGTCCCTTGTCAAGATGAGTAATACGCAACAATTAAGCGTCCCGATGCATTCAAGCCTCCAAACTCTATCAATCTGCGGCATGTTTGGGCATTGCCGATTGACACGGTTTCGTGGTGTACGCATAGTGGCAGAGGTTAAAGAGGCTTGGCTGGCTTGTGGCTGTTACATGCCACAGTGATGTATAGCAGTGGAATGTCGCTGTTATAGAAAGAGGTGCCTAACGCTAGCCAGAAGAAAGGATGCTGGGCAGGGAGAGACGAGGTTCACTGGGACACTTGGCACGTGGCCCAGGGAATGAGGGGAACGGGAAGAAAATAGTTGAAGTAAGGAACGACAAGAAACAAAAGACGCACATAGTTGGAGCAACTCATCGGGCCAGGCAGCACCCCTGGAGAACATGATGGATAGGTGGACAAAAATGCTGGAGAAACTCAGCGGGTGAGGCAGCATCTATGGAGCGAAGTAATGGGTGACGTTTCGGGTCGAGACCCTTCTTCACAAAAATGCTGGAGAAACTCAGCGGGTGAGGCAGCATCTATGGAGCGAAGGAATGGGTGGCGTTTCGGGTCTCGACCCTTCTTCAGACTGATCGTACCGAGGCTGTGCCCTCTGGTCCAAGGTTCTTTTAGGATTCTAAATTAAACAGTAGCCAATTTGACCATGATTGTCTACAAGAGACCATCTAAAAGATTGTTTAAGAAGGAACTGCAGATGCTGGAAAAAATCGAAGGTAGACAAAAATGTTGGAGAAACTCAGCGGGTGAGGCAGCATCTATGGAGCGAAGGAATAGGTGACGTTTCGGGTCGAGACCCGGAAGGGTCTCGACCTGAAACGTCACCTATTCCTTCGCTCCATAGATGCTGCCTCACCCGCTGAGTTTCCAGAAGGGTCTCGACCCGAAACGTCACCTATTCCTTCGCTCCATAGAAGCTGCCTCACCCGCTGAGTTTCCAGAAGGGTCTCGACCTGAAACGTCACCTATTCCTTCGCTCCATAGATGCTGCCTCACCCGCTGAGTTTCCAGAAGGGTCTCGACCCGAAACGTCACCTATTCCTTCGCTCCATAGAAGCTGCCTCACCCGCTGAGTTTCCAGAAGGGTCTCGACCCGAAACGTCACTTATTCCTTCGCTCCATAGATGCTGCCTCACCCGCTGAGTTTCCAGAAGGGTCTCGACCCGAAACGTCACCTATTCCTTCGCTCCATAGATGCTGCCTCACCCGCTGAGTTTCTCCAGCATTTTTGTCTACCTTCGATTTTTTCCAGCATCTGCAGTTCTTCCTTTTACAAATAAGGTGATGTTTCGGGTCGGAGAACTTCTTAACGATTTAAGAGCTTTGGCTGGCTTGGTGCTGTTACAAATCAAGAGTATTTTATTGTCAAATGTCCCAAAACAGAACAATGATTTTTTTTTTCCCCTTGCTGCCGCACAACAGGTATGTGTAGGAAGGAATTGCAGGTGCTGGTTTAAACTGAAGATAGACACAAAAAGCTGGAGGAACTCAGCGGGTCAGGCAGCATAGAAACATAGAAAATAGATGCAGGAGGAGGCCATTTGGCCCTTCGAGCCTGCACCGTCATTCATTGTGATCATGGCTGATCATCCACAATCAGTAACCCGTACCTGCCTTCTCCCCATATCCCTTGATTCCGCGAGCCCCTAGAGCTCTATGTAACTCTCTTTTAAATTCATCCAGTGAATTGGCCTCCACTGCTTTCTGTGGCAGAGAATTCCACAGTCTTAGAATAAAGGGGAAGCCATTTAAGACTGAGGTGAGAAAAACCTTTTTCACCCAGAGAGTTGTGAATCTGTGGAATTCCCTGCCACAGAGGGTAGTGGAGGCCAAATCACTGGATGGATTTAAGAGAGAGTTAGATAGAGCTCAAGGGGCTAGTGGAATCAAGGGATATGGGGAGAAGGCAGGCACGGGTTATTGATTGGGGACGATCAGCCATGATCACAATGAATGGCGGTGCTGGCTCGAAGGGCCCGAATGGCCTCCTCCTGCACCTATTGTCTATGTTTCTATGATTATGTCGTCTTGCAAAGTGTGCTGTCCAGCTGGTGCTGGATAGCAGGCACACTTCATGCTAGGAACCAAAACTTAATAAGTGATGGACTTGGATTTCAAATGAACCTGGTGGCAGCTGATAAAATTCTTTCATCATTGGTACACCACATCTATAAACATGGCCCCATCAATCTTCCTAGTTCACATGTGGCCCACTGGGAGCTGTTGCAATACTGTTGCTGACTTCTGCTTTGGGAACAATAGGACATTTTATGCAGTGTTTGCAGCACAGAAGCAGGCCTTGCAGCCCACGTTATCCATCACGTCCCCCGCTTGCCTCTTCCTGTCACCCCGCCGTTCCGTATCGTTCGCCTCCGGGTGGTCAGCCAGCCCCTCCTCGACTGATGTAGCAAGGAGCTGCAGATGCTGGTTTCAACCGAAGATAGACACAAGATGCTGGAGTCAAGGGCCTGTCCCACCTGGCCGTCATTTGCGCCTCATTTACGCATCATATGTAAAATAAGTCGACTCGTTGTGACGCACGGGTGGCGTGTGGGTAGCGCGGGACGGGTGCACGGAGAGGCGTGGAGTTGCGCGTGGTATCGCACGGCGCTCCAGGATTTCGTCCTGTACAAAATACTCGCGCGCCACCTGCGTGACGTATCGCGTGTACGCACTCTGACGCATTGGGTACGCACGCTGACGCATTGGCGTCGCACGCTGCATCCCGACGTCTCACGTGTATCGCGCGGTGACGCACGGTTACGTCACAGTGCGTAACCACGCGTCGCCGCGCGCCGCAGGGAATTCTAATGTCGTCACGAGCACCAGACGGCATGATGACGCGTGATTTGCACGCGAAGTCGCGTCGACCTATTTTACATATGACGCCAAGTGGGACAGGCCCTTAACTCAGCGGGACGGGCAGCATCTCTGGAGAGAAGGAATGGGTGACGTTTCGGTCTGAAGAAGAGTCTCGACCCGAAACGTCACCCGTTCCTTCTCTCCAATGATGCTGCCCGTCCCACTGAGTTACTCCAGCATCTTGTGTTCATAAGATCATAAGTGATAGGAGTAGAATTAGGCCATTGGGCCCATCAAGTCTACTCCGCCATTCAATACTGGCTGATCTATCTCTCCCTCCTAACCCCATTCTCCTGCCTTCTCGCCGTAACCTCTGACACCCGCACTAATCAGGAATCGAGTTCCAAGATGGCGCCTGCCTGTGGCGACATTTGCAAAGCAGCCCAACAGAGAAGGATTACTTACAACTTCAATCTGTTCTGTATTTATTTATGCCTACAATATTCTGTTGTGCTGAAGCAAAGCAAGAATTTCATTGTCCTATCTGGGACACACGACAATAAACTCTCTTGAATCTTGAATCTATCTATCTCTGCTGTAAAAATATCCACTGGCTTGTGGCCTCCACAGCCGTCTGTGGCAAAGAATTCCACAGATTCACCACCCTCTGACCAAAGAGAGTTAGGGGCCTGTCCCACTTACGCGTCCTTGGCACACAAATTATGCGACCTCGTGGTCGCGTTGAGGCGTACGGGCATCGTGGGGCCGGTCCCACTAAGAAGCGCGGAGGGGTATGTAGTTGTGCGCGACATCGCGCGGGGCTCCGAAAATTTTGTAGTGAACGAAATCTTCGCGCGCCAACAGCCTGTCGCGGAACTGACGGCCAAAGTGGGACCCTGGCGCGACGCAACGTCTCACCTCCAACAGCAGCAGAATCAGGCAAACGATCGCCGAGCTCGGCCTGGGGCTCACGGCCGTTGCGGTCCGGATCCGCCCCCCACTTCTACTCCCAGAGCGGGGCCCAAGAAAATTGAAGATAGACACAAAATGCAGGAGTAACTCAGCGGGACCGGCGGCATCTCTGGAGAGAAGCAATGGGTGACGTTTCGGGTCAAGACCCTTCTTTTCAGACTGAAGTAGAGTCTCGACACGAAACGTCACCCATTGCTTCTCTCCGGAGATGCTGCCGGTCCCGCTGGGTTACTCCGGCATTTTGTGTCTATCCTCCTAGACGTTTTCTGTCAGCCTCTCCCCGCGTGAGAAAACTCCACACATCTCTCAGCCCAGAGAGTTTGCCTGAATTCCCTCGTAGACCTATTACCGGCTAGTGTGCAACAGTGGAAATAGTTCTACACCTACCCTATCAAAGGCGGTTCTAATTCAGGCTCTTTGTGCACCATCGTCTCTTTGTCTGCCCTTTACCAGAGAGAAGAACCCCCAGATTGTCCATTTTAAAGCCTTTACATTTGTTTTTGTTTCCCACATGGAGGAATTTTGTCAGCTTCCTGAGTAAAGTCGCCAGTTGGTGCTGGATTACAGACCCACCACATTATGATCCAACACTTCATTAAGCCCAGGATTCATATTTCACTGCAGAGTTTTTACCCTGAAAAGAGAGGCTTCTGTTCGCTCTGTCGCCATGGATGGTTCTCATCCCGAGTGCCAGGTTCCAACATCAGTGTGTGATCAGAGTGTGTGTGTGTGTGTAGCATTAGGCTGTGTGTGTGTGTGTGTGTAGGTGTAGCATTAGGCTGTGTGTGTGTGTGTAGCATTAGACTGTGTGTGTGTGTGTGTAGGTGTAGCATTAGACTGTGTGTGTGTGTGTGTGTAGCATTAGACTGTGTGTGTGTAGCATTAGACTGTGTGTGTGTGTGTGTAGGTGTAGCATTAGACTGTGTGTGTGTAGGTGTGTGTGTAGCATTAGACTGTGTGTAGGTGTAGCATTAGACTGTGTGTGTAGGTGTGTGTAGCATTAGGCTGTGTGTGTGTGTGTGTGTGTAGGTGTAGCATTAGACTGTGTGTGTGTAGCATTAGACTGTGTGTGTGTGTGTGTGTAGCATTAGACTGTGTGTGTGTAGCATTAGGCTGTGTGTGTGTGTGTGTGTGTGTGTAGGTGTAGCATTAGACTGTGTGTGTGTAGCATTAGACTGTGTAACATCAGACTGTGTGTGTGTGTGTGACATCAGGCTGTGTGTGTGTGGACCATCAGACTGTGTGTGTGTGTGACATCAGACTGTGTGTGTGTATGTAGCATCAGACTGTGTGTGTGTGTGACACATCAGACTGTGTGTGTGTGTGTGACATCAGGCTGTGTGTGTGTGGACCATCAGACTGTGTGTGTGTGTGACATCAGACTGTGTGTGTGTATGTAGCATCAGACTGTGTGTGTGTGTGACACATCAGACTGTGTGTGTGTGTGGACCATCAGACTGTGTGTGTGTGTGGACCATCAGACTGTGTGTGTGTGTGTGACATCAGGCTGTGTGTGTGTGGACCATCAGACTGTGTGTGTGTGTGACATCAGACTGTGTGTGTGTATGTAGCATCAGACTGTGTGTGTGTGTGGACCATCAGACTGTGTGTGTGTGTGGACCATCAGACTGTGTGTGTGTGTGACATCAGACTGTGTGTGTGTGTGACATCAGACTGTGTGTGTGTGTGACACATCAGACTGTGTGTGTGTGTGACACATCAGACTGTGTGTGTGTGTGGACCATCAGACTGTGTGTGTGTGTGACATCAGACTGTGTGTGTGTGTGACATCAGACTGTGTGTGTGTGGACCATCAGACTGTGTGTGTGTGTGACATCAGACTGTGTGTGTGTGACATCAGACTGTGTGTGTGTGTGACATCAGACTGTGTGTGTGTGTGACATCAGACTGTGTGTGTGGACCATCAGGCTGTGTGTGTGTGTGACATCAGACTGTGTGTGTGTGTGACATCAGACTGCGTGTGTGTGACATCAGACTGTGTGTGTGTGTGACATCAGACTGTGTGTGTGTGTGACATCAGACTGTGTGTGTGGACCATCAGGCTGTGTGTGTGTGTGACATCAGACTGTGTGTGTGTGTGACATCAGACTGTGTGTGTGTGTGACATCAGACTGTGTGTGTGTGTGGACCATCAGACTGTGTGTGTGTGTGTGTGGACCATCAGGCTGTGTGTGTGTGTGACATCAGACTGTGTGTGTGTGTGGACCATCAGACTGTGTGTGTGTGTGTGTGGACCATCAGACTGTGTGTGTGTGTGTGTGGACCATCAGGCTGTGTGTGTGTGTGACATCAGACTGTGTGTGTGTGTGACATCAGACTGTGTGTGTGTGTGACATCAGACTGTGTGTGTGTGTGACATCAGACTGTGTGTGTGTGTGGACCATCAGACTGTGTGTGTGTGTGTGTGTGGACCATCAGGCTGTGTGTGTGTGTGACATCAGACTGTGTGTGTGTGTGACATCAGACTGTGTGTGTGGACCATCAGGCTGTGTGTGTGTGTGACATCAGACTGTGTGTGTGTGTGACATCAGACTGTGTGTGTGTGTGACATCAGACTGTGTGTGTGTGTGACATCAGACTGTGTGTGTGTGTGACATCAGACTGTGTGTGTGTGTGGACCATCAGACTGTGTGTGTGTGTGTGTGGACCATCAGGCTGTGTGTGTGTGTGACATCAGACTGTGTGTGTGTGTGGACCATCAGACTGTGTGTGTGTGTGTGTGGACCATCAGACTGTGTGTGTGTGTGTGTGGACCATCAGGCTGTGTGTGTGTGTGACATCAGACTGTGTGTGTGGACCATCAGGCTGTGTGTGTGTGTGACATCAGACTGTGTGTGTGGACCATCAGGCTGTGTGTGTGTGTGACATCAGACTGTGTGTGTGTGTGACATCAGACTGTGTGTGTGTGTGACATCAGACTGTGTGTGTGTGTGACATCAGACTGTGTGTGTGTGTGGACCATCAGACTGTGTGTGTGTGTGACATCAGACTGTGTGTGTGTGTGGACCATCAGGCTGTGTGTGTGTGGACCATCAGGCTGTGTGTGTGTGGACCATCAGACTGTGTGTGTGTGTGACATCAGACTGTGTGTGTGTATGTAGCATCAGACTGTGTGTAACATATCAGACTGTGTGTGTGTGTGTGACATCAGACTGTGTGTGTGTGGACCATCAGGCTGTGTGTGTATGTAGCATTAGACTGTGTGTAGCATCAGACTGTGTGTGACACATTAGACTGTGTGTGTGTAACAGACTATGCGTGTGTGTGTGTGTATGTAACATTAGACTGTGTGACACATCAGACTATGCGTGTGTGTGTGTAACTGTGTGTGTGTAACATTAGACTGTGTGTGTGCCCCACACGTAACCCTCCAACCCCCCCCCCCCCTCCACCCAAAACCCCCGACCAGTTTGCAAGCACTCCTGCTTTCTGACTTCATCCTCGTCCCCCCGCACCGTGGCAAATGCCGGCTTCAGGCCTGATGCACGTACGTCGAATGTTCTTCACTGGAGGCTGTGGTGTCAGTGGCTGTGACTAATTAAGTCTGCGCACCAAGCGGACATTGCCGTGTTTCTCGCAGGCCCCGGGTCCCAAGGGTGCTCTTTTCCGCTTCACTCCAGCGTGCTCAGCTCGTTGTTAGTGGTGTGGTTTGTGAATTCGCATTTTCCCTAATGCAAAATATGGTGTCAATTAACTGCTTGGGCCAGTACGATCGTGGGAACAGTAAAAACAGCTCATGGCTGACGCCTTGAAACGGCATCTTTCCACGTTGACTGCTTGCATTTGTCGTAATGACCTTCTGTGACGACTCTAGTCCTTGCTGCATCCTCACCCTCCCCGTAGATTTTGTGTCGGAAGGAACTGCAGATGCTGGTTGAAATCGAAGATAGACACACAATGCTGGAGTAACTCAGCGGGTGAGGCAGCATCTCTGGAGAGAAGGAATGGGTGACGTTTCGGGTCGAGACCCTTCTTCAGACTGAAGGTAGATAAAAATGCTGGAGAAACTCAGCGGGTGAGGCAGCATCTATGGAGCGAAGGAATAGGTGACGCTTCGGGTCGAGACCTGGAAGGGTCTCGACCCGAAACGTCACCTATTCCTTCGCTCCATAGATGCTGCCTTACCCGCTGAGTTTCCAGAAGTTTCTCGACCCGAAACGTCACCTATTCCTTTGCTCCATAGATGCTGCCTCACCCGCTGAGTTTCCAGAAGTTTCTCGACCCGAAATGTCACCGATTCCTTCGCTCCATAGATGCTGCCTCACCCGCTGAGTTTCCAGAAGGGTCTCGACCCGAAACATCATCGGTGACGTTTCGGGTCGAGACCCTTCTGGAAACTCAGCGGGTGAGGCAGCATTTATGGAGCGAAGGAATAGGTGACATTTCGGGTCGAGACCCTTCCGGGTCTCGACCCGAAACGTCACCTATTCCTTCGGTGTCTCGACCCGAAATGTCACCTATTCCTTCGCTCCATAGATGCTGCCTCACCCGCTGAGTTTCTCCAGCATTTTTGTCCACCTTCGATTTTTCCAGCATCTGCAGTTCTTTCTTAAACACTTCTTCAGACTGATGTCAGTGGAGTGTGTGGTACATAGATAAGGAAGTGTATGGATAAGGACTTGTAAGGTGTGAAAACGGGACAAAGGGAATGGAGATCAAGGGAATTGTAGAATAGATCATTCTTAGTTGGGAGAAGGTAACAAGAAAGTAAACAGAGATAAAGTGTAGTCGGAGACAGTAAGACTGGTCGGAGAACTGGGAAGGGGGAGGGGATGGAGAGAGAGAGAGAGAGAGAGGGAAAGCAAGGGCTACTTGAAGTTAGAGAAGTCAATGCTGCCTGTCCAGCTGAGTTACTCCAGCGTTTTGTGTCTATCTTCGTTGTAAACCAGGATCTGCAGTTGCTTCCTACATTTAAAGGCCTGTCCCACTTACGCGATTTTTTCCGCCGACTTGCCGGCACCCGTCATAGTCGCAGCAGAAAAATGTCCGACTCTTTGGGCGACTACTCACGACCATACAGGCGTCGCGTGTCGACATGTCACGGGGTGACGCCTATATGGCCGTGATCAGTCGCCCAAAGAGTCGGACATTTTTCTGGTCGCCGCTGGATTTTCAACACGTTGAAAATGTTCGGAGACCTGCTGCGACTATGACGGGTGCCGGCAAGTCGGCGGGAAAAAAACCGCGTAAGTGGGACAGGCCCTTTCCACTAACAGCTGCTCTGGTACGATTCATGCTTTTGCCACTGTAGAAAAGCCTGCATGGTCTCGGGTGAAGTGAATGCAGATACCAGAATAGACTGTGACTGTGCAATCCGTACAGTGAGTCATTGATATATGCCAAGGTCAGCTTGTACTCTCCCCATTTCCTTCAAAACAAATCGTCTGCCTTCCTCAGGAGCATATTTTCAATCGGTTGGCCAGATAGGATTGTGCATGCTTAACTTTAATTTACTGAGCCGGGATTTTTTTTAAAAATGCGGCTGCGTTTTTAAAACACACAAACAGAAAAGGCTGTAAATGCTCCCTGCTCCTTACTCCCACTCTGACCTATAGGAGCCTGAAATCTGGTACATCCAGGTTCAGGAACAGCTACTTCCCCACAGCCATCAGGCTATTAAACTCGCCATCAAACAAACTCTGAACTTTAACAACCTATTGCACTTTTTCTGTTTATTTATGTGTGTATATATGGTCTATACTATGTAGACACACTGATCTGTTCTGTATTGTGTTTACATATTCTGTTGTGCTGCAGCAAGAAAGAATGTCATTGTCCTGTCTGGGACACATGACAACAAACTCTCTTGACTTGACGCATCTTGCTATATATAACTCAGGGGTGGAAATCCCGGGGGGGGCAGGGGGGACACGCCCCCCCCCCCCCGTTTTGAGAGGTGGGGGATGATCCCCCCCCCCCCCCCATTTTTGGTAATCCGGATTTTAAAACCCGGTGAAATCTCCGCTTTCCGCGAGACAGTGGGGGGTGGGACTGCTGATCGAGGGCGGGCGCTGATTGTACGAGAGAGATGTCGGTCAACAGGCAATGGGGGCGGGATATGATGATCAGCATGATGATTGGAGGAGGGAGATGTCGGTCAGAGGCGGAAGTAGGGGGCGTGGGACTGAGCATAGAGCGCGGTGATTGGAGGAGGGAGACGTCCTGGTGGGAACGACGGCCCGGGCTTACGGCCAGCGCGGAGAAGCTGCGCCAGCTCCCCGTCAGTCCAGCCAGGGCTGTAGGTTAACCCGGCGGGACAGGCAGAGTTGAGCTGCATTTAGCGCTGCTTCTCCGCGCTGGCCGTTCCCGTAATTACCGTCCACAGGGCCCACGGCCGAAGCCTCCGAAGCCTCGGCGTGTGTGTGCGTGCGCGGCTGCCAAGAAATTGTGTCCCCCCCATGTTTTGATGGCGATTTGCCTGCCTGCCTGTACCGTCACCGTGAGGCACGGCGAGCGGTAGAGTTCCTGCCTCGCTGCGCCATGAGCCCAGGTTCCATCCTGACCTCGGGTGCTGTCTGTACGGAGTTTGCACGTTCTCCCCGTGACCCGCGTGGGTTTTCTCCCAGCTGCTCCGGTTTCCTCCCACACTCCAAAGACGTGCAGATTTTGTAGGTGAAATTGTCCCTGGTATGTTTGACAGCGCCAGTGTACGGGGTGATCTCTGGTCAACACTGACTCGGCTGGCCAAAGCGTCTGTTTCTACGCTGTATCTCTAAAATCTAAATCATCTCATCTCCTGTCTGGGCACCTCGCTGCCTTCTGGATGTAGTACAGTACCGTACTGAATTCCAAAACCTCCGGTAGTTTCATTCCTCAGCCGGTATCAATCGTCCATCTGTAAATCCACCTTAACACCTTTTTCCTTTCTTTTCTCTCGGAGGCAGTGGAGGGCATGCCTAGCCTGAATCTTCTGCTTGACCTATCCTCTCTCCTATTCTTCTCCCCCCCCCCCCTCCCCCACAATCAGTCTGAAGAAGGGTCCCGACTCGAAAAGTCACCTATCTATGTTCCTCAGATGCTGCCTGACCCGCTGAGTTACTCCAGCACTCTGTGAAACGTCACCTACCCATGTTCTCCACAGATGCTGCCTGACCCGCTGAGTTGCTGAGTTTTTATTGTATTGTAAATATTATTTTTAATAATTGAAGAAATGTTTTGATTTAAAGAAAAAAGATGCTGCCTGGATTAGAGAGCGTTAATGTTTAGGAGAAAGTAGAAATAAAGAACTGCAGGTGCTGGTTTACACCAAAGATAGGTACAAAGTGCTGGAGTAACTCAGCGGGACGGGCAGCATCTCTGGAGAAAAGGAATAGGTGACGTTTCGGGTCGAGACCCGTAAGGGTCTCGACCCGAAACTTCACCCATTCCTTTTCTCCAGAGATATTATGTGACCCGCTGAGATACTCCAGCACTCTGTGAAACGTCACCTATCCATGTTCTCCACAGATGCTGCCTGACCCGCTGAGTTACTCCAGCACTCTGTGAAACGTCACCTATCCATGTTCCCCACAGATGCTGCCTGACCCGCTGAGTTACACCAGCACTCTGTGTTGGCTCTGCTTGCCCTCCTGCTCGGCATTACACAACCCCCCCTTTCTTTTGTCTATGTTCTTTTGTCCACGCTCTCGCCATCTGCCATTCACTCACTGACCAGATGAAGAAGGGCCCTGGAGAAACGTCTTCTGTCCATTTCCTTCCACTGAAACTCACTGAGTTCCCCTCGTGGCTTTTTGTTTACCACCTACCCTATGTTTACAGCCGCCTTTGTCTCCTCTTTAGTTCCGACAACTGGTTTAGTTTAGTCTGGAGATACAGCGCGGAAACGAGCCCTTTGGCCCACTGAGCCCGTGCCAACCAGCCATCCCCAGCGAATGTTTCTCATTAAGCCATTAGGGTTTGATGGAATATCTACTGCCACACTGAATTATTGCTGGAAAAACTTTTGGATAAGACTTTTGGCTTTAGAAATACAACGTGGACACAGCAAGACCTTCCATTCACTGACTAAAACTTCCTTGCAAGTAAAAGTCCATAATCCAGTATTCAACTATCAGTTTAATTATATTATGGTTCATAAATGGTTGAAACGCAAGCCTTGTAGTTGTGGTTTTATAACTCTGCGCTTTCTAGGCACATTCTTCTTGGTAGGGTGGCGCAGGGGCAGAGTTACTGCCCTACAGCGCCAGAGACCTGGGTTCGATCCCGACTACGGGTGCAGTCTGTACGTTCTCCCTGTGACCATAGAAACATAGAAAATAGGTGCAGGAGGAGGCCATTCAGCCCTTCGATCCAGCACCGCCATTCACTGTGATCATGGCTGATCGTCCCCTATCAATAACCCGTGCCTGCCTTCTCCCCATATCCCTTGACTCCACTAGCCCGTAGAGCTCTATCTAACTCTCTCTTAAATCCATCCAGTGATTTGGCCTCCACTGCCCTCTGTGGCAGGGAATTCGACAAATTCACAACTCTCTGGGAGAAAAAGCTTTTTCTCACCTCAGTCTTAAATGGCCTCCCCTTTATTCTAAGACTGTGTGGCCCCTGGTTCTGGACTCGCCCAACATTGGGGAAAAATTTCCTGCATCTAGCTTGTCCAGTCCTTTTATAATTTTATATGTTTCTATAAGATCCCCCCATGACAATAATCCCTCTTGACTTGACTTGACACTTAAGGGCCTGTCCCACTGTACGAGGTAATTCAAGAGCTCTCCCGAGTAAAAAAAAAAAAAATCAAACTCGTGGTAAGTACGAGGCGGGTACGTCGGAGCTCGGGACGTCTCCTAGCGACTCGTAACGCTAACGGCAGGTACTCGGTAAACGCGGTAAGCTCGTGAAGTTTTATCAACATGTTGAAAAATGTCCACGAGAGCCCCGAGTACCTACGAGCGGCCATTACCGTAATTCTCCGAGTTCGAATCAGGGGAATCTCGGGGGAACTGTTGAATTACCTCGTACAGTGGGGACAACTTACTACACCAAGCCATTTAACCCACAGACCCGTAATTCTTTGGAGTGTGGGAGGAAACTGGGGAAAACCCACCCACAGTCTTAGAATAAAGGGGAGGTCATTTAGGACTGAGCTGAGAAAAACGTTTTTTACCCAGAGAGTTGTGAATTTGTGGAATTCCCTGCCACAGAGGGCAGTGGAGGCCAAATCACTGGATGGATTTAAGAGAGAGTTAGGTAGAGCTCTAGGGGCTAGTGGAGTCAAGGGATATGGGGAGAAGGCAGGCACGGGTTATTGATAGGGGACGATCAGCCATGATCACAATGAATGGCGGTGCTGGCTCGAAGGGCCGAATGGCCTCCTCCTGCACCTATTTTCTATGTTTCTATGGTCACGGGGAGAACGTACAGACTGCACCCGTAGTCGGGATCGAACCCAGGTCTCTGGCGCTGTAGGGCAGTAACTCTGCCCCTGCGCCACCCTACCAAGAAGAATGTGCCAAGAAAGCACACAGTTATAAAACCACAACTACAAGGCTTGCGTTTCAACCATTTATGAACCATAATACAATGAAACTGATAGTTGAATACTGGATGTATGAACTTTTACTTGCAAGGAAGTTTTAGTCAGTGAATGGAAGGTCTACCTGCCCCAGACATTGTCTAGTACGTTCTTGGATTGCTGCCAACATCATGGTGGGTTGTAAGCTCTTGTTACACCAACGGTTTGTTCAGCAAATGTTTCTCTTTAAGCCATTACGGTCTGATGGAATATGTTATGACAATAGCTACTGCCACACAGAATTCTTGCTGGAAAAAGTTTTGGATAAAGCTTTCGGCTTTAGAAATACAACGTGGAAACAGGCCCCTTGGCTCCTCGACCAGTGATCGCCCCGTACACTCGCACTATCCTACACACTAGGGACATTTTAGAAACATAGAAAATAGGTACAGGAGTAGGCCATTCGGCCCTTCGAGCCTGCACCGCCATTCAATATGATCATGGCTGATCATCCAACTCAGTATCCTGTACCTGCCTTCTCTCCATACCCCCTGATCCCTTTAGTCACAAGGGCCACATCTAACTCCCTCTTAAATATAGCCAATGAACTGGCCTCAACTACCTTCTGTGGCAGAGAATTCCACAGATTCACCACTCTCTGTGTGAATTTTTTCTTTCTCATCTCGGTCCTAAAAGACTTCCCCCCCCTATCCTTTCGCTGTGGCAGGGCGAGAGGTTGGTGGTCTTTGTGATGGAGAGGATACAAGGTTAGATGGGGTCACAAAGGCTCGGAGGTTATGAACTGCCGGTGTCAGCCTCATCCAGCTGAGGAGGGGGAGGGATTATTAATGGCTCGGAGCCAGGGACAGTAGCTGTGACCTTCCCAGTTTCAGCTTGAATCTACTATTTCCCACGCCTCGCTGTCCAAAATATCTAAAATATTTTCAAAAGGGAAAAAATGTATCAAAGTTTATTTTTAAAATTTGGGATTTGCAAATTACAGTGTGGAATCTCTCCGCACTCGGTAGTAATAGATCTTAAGTGTTCTTTATGAAAGTTCTGTTTGAAGCATGCATCTCCTATACAATAGTCTATCGGGGTACTGATTGGGGATGATCAGCCATGATCACATTGAATGGCGGTGCTGGCTCGAAGGGCCGAATGGCCTCCTCCTGCACCTGTTGTCTATTGTCTATTGAGTTACTCCAGCATTTTGTGTCTTGTCTCTTCCGTGTGAACCAGCGTCTGCAGTTCAATAGACAATAGGTGCAGGAGGAGGCCATTCGGCCCTTCGAGCCAGCACCGCCATTCAATGTGATCATGGCTGATCATCCCTAATCAGTACCCCGTTCCTGCCTTCTCCCCATATCCCCTGACTCCGCTATCTTTAAGAGCCCTATCTAGCTCTCTATTGAAAGCATCCAGAGAGCCGGCCTCCACCGCCCTCTGAGGCAGAGAATTCCACAGACTCACAACTCTCTGTGAGAAAAAGTGTTTCCTCGTCTCCGTTCTAAATGGCCGACCCCTCATTCTTAAACTGTGTGTGTGGCCCCTGGTTCTGGACTCCCCCAACATCGGGAACATGTTTCCTGCCTCTAGCGTGTCCAAACCCTTAACAATCATGCATGTTTCAATAAGATACCCTCTCATCCTTCTAAACTCCAGAGTGTACAAGCCCAGCCGCTTTAAATATGTATCACGTGTTGCCTTTGGTTCCACCTAATCTCACGGTTGGCTCTCATCCATTTATTCCGGTATCAATTGTGCCCACAAGTGTTACTGTTGGTCACTCTTTGGTGCTAATATTTTTGGAGGGCTTCTTGGGAGAATGGGTAATCAAAACTTGATCATAGGTAGACAAAAATGCAGGTGAGGCAGCATCTATGGAGCGAAGGAATAGGTGACGTTTCGGGTCGAGACCCTTCTGGAAACTCAGCGGGTGAGGCAGCATCTATGGAGCGAAGGAATAGGTGACGTCACTTATTCCCTCGCTCCATAGATTCTGCCTCGCCCGCTGAGTTTCTCCAGCATTTTTGTCTCCCATCAGTCACCTTGTACACCAGCACTATCCCACACATGCTAGGGACAATTTATACTTTTACCTCCGTCAATTGACCTACAAACCTGTGCGTATTTGGAGTGCCGCAGGAAACCGGAAGGCCCAGAGAAAACCCACACAGTCACAGGGAGAACATGCAGACTTGTGCACAAAATTGCTGGAGAAACTCCGCGGGTGAGGCAGCGTCTATGGAGCGAAGGAATAAGCTCAGTCTGAAGAAGGGTCTCGACCTGAAACGTCGCCTATTTCCTTCGCTCCATAGATGCTGCCTCACCCGCTGAGTTTCCCCAGCATTTTTCTCCACCTTCGATTTTTCCAGCATCTGCAGTTCCTTCGTAAACCTCCCAACTTCTATAGACACTGGAAAGGAGTGAGTTGCAGAAAATGTCTGGGGCTGCCATTCTCTCCCACACTCCAAAGGGGTGCAGGTTTGTAGGTTGTAAATGTAAGCTAGAATTGTCCCCAGTGGATGGAGGATAGGCTTAATGCGCGGGGATCGCTGGTCAGTGTGGACCCGGTGGGCCGAAGGGCCTGTTTCTAAACTAAAACACATCTGATGGCAACACACAAAGTTAAGGGGGGTTTAGCTGTGGAAGGGCGAGAGGTTGGTGTTCTTTGTGATGGAGAGGATACAAGGTTAGATGGGGTCACAAGGGCTCAGAGGTTATGAACTGTCTGGGTCAGCCTCATCCAGCGGGGGAGGGGTAGGGATTATTAATGGCTCGGAGCCAGGGACAGTAGCTGTGACCTTCCCAGTTTCTCAACGTGTGAACAAAATGTTTCATTTAATCTTTGTCACTCGATTGCGACCTCTGCCTGATATTGTTCTCTTTGCTCCCCCCCCCCCCCCCGCAGCACGCGCAGGGCTCCCTGAAGCTGCACGGCAAGAGCGAGGAAATGAAGGCGGCGGAATCGTCCGCGGAGGAGAGTCGCCACCCGCCGGCGGCGGCGGCGGCGGCGGGAGGAGGGGAGCCGAAGAGACCGCCGCCCCCTCCCCCGCTCCCACCCCCACGCCCACGCCGCCCCCTCCTCCCCCCCTCCCCCTCCGGCTCTGGAGCAGACCGAATGTAGTAAAGCCGCGGCCAGCAGCAGGAACGGCGACGCCAAGGAGCAGGCGAACGGCGAGGCGTCGTACCCGGAGAAATCGGCCGCCCTGAAATCGGCCTGCCCCCCCGCGCCCAAGTTCTCCAGAACCAAGTTTAGGAAGCAGATGCCCGGCAACGGGATGTTGATGAACAGAGATCTGAGCCAGCTCAAAGCTGGTCTTGCCGCTGCTGCCGGCTCGGTAAAAGAGCACTTGAGCCACCCGGGCTACGCCGACTACAAGCACGTGAACCCGGCAGAGCTGGACGCCGCGCAGTGCGGGAGGGACGGTAAAGCCTGCGGCAAGTCCGGTTTGACCCGATGACCAAGGAGGCTCTGCTGGAGAAAGCCTCGGCACGGCACGACTCCCTGGCGGGCGAGGGGGCGCCGTGCAAGGGTGGGATCCCGCCGCGCCTCGAGCAGCAGCCGGCCGCGGACAAGGCGGAGCACGCCATCCCCAAGCTCGACAAGCAGCCGTCGACAAATTGCACTTCCGTCGACCACCGAGCTGCGCCCGGCGCTGACATCTACGGGAGGAGGTCGGCCGGCGCCGACGGTCCCGTCACCGCGCCCTCGCCAGCGGCTCCGGCACTTTCCCTGAACAGGATCGCCGCTTTCCCCCCTCCTCACCCCCCCAGCCCGCCTGCGCCCAGGCCGAGGCCGACAGGGTGTCAGCGACCCCCGCCGCGGACGCCAAGCCGGCGGTGGCGAGCCAGCCCCTCCCCCTCCACTTCAGCTTCAAGCTCCACCCCCACAGCTTCCGCACGGACTCGGCGTCCGCCAAGAGCGGCCTGCACCCGCCCCGCCTGGACAGCATGAAGGCGTTCGCTCAGCTGGCCGAGAGGAGCCGGGACCTGCCCTGCTCCGTGGCGCACAAGATGGATGTCGGCGTGGTGGCCAGCTTCAAAAGCCTCCTGAACAGCAAGCCCACCCTCAAGCCCAGCGTGCTGAAAATGGCGCACCAGCTGCAGAGAACCTACCACAGCTGCTCGCTCCCCAGTCCCACCCTCCAGCCAAAGCTCGTCAACAAGAGGAAGGGGAAGAGCCCCCGCATGAAAGTGGTGGCCGGCAGTGCCGCCGGTGCTTTTGGCGAGCGTTTGTCCTCACCGGTAACGTCGCCAGGACTGCTGAAGCCTGCCACCTACAGGCCCGAGCAGAAAATCCACTCCGACCACCCTCCCATGATGAGGAGCCCGGCGTTTCCATTGGTGTTTAGTGAATCTAAACTCATCAAGGCTCGCCTGCCAAAGTTGACCAAGGCCTGCATCTCCCCGCCTCTGCCGCAGAAGACCGAGGGGCCGAGGCATTTTGTATCCCCGCTGGGCCACCACGACGAGAGGGTCTCTAAAAATAGTCTGCAAGACCCTCCGTTGTTAAGTGGGGTTTTAAACGTTCACAGGCCTAAAAAAGCCCGAGCCAAGCTCGCCCCCATGCCCCAACTGGAGCAGCCGCCCCACAGGACATTAAAGATCCCCCCTTCCAAAGTGCTCCCCATGATGTCGAAGACCAAGGAGTTTGTCGGCGACAAGGACCCCCCGATACTGCAGCCGGAAACCCAGATCGTGCCGGGCAAGGCGTTCGTCACCTCCCTGCCCGGCAAGCGCAGACGGGGCCGGCCGAAGAAGCAGCAGCAGCTGACGATGATGCCCGCCGCCAAGCCCGTGGCGCCAGCCGTCGCGGATCGCGTGGGCGAGCCGAGGAGGAAGCCACGCACCACCGGGGCCTCGAACCGAGCGAGATGATGGCCAAGCTGACGGAACACCCGCAGAAACCGATCGCCGGCGGCGAGGACTACCAAACGGCGGGCGAGGCGGACCCCAAATCGGCCAAGAAGGGGAAGAGGCAACTGATGAAAACGCTTCTGGATAAGAAATTCATCAAAAAGATCAACAAGATGAAGACGCTGAAAAGGAAAAAGCTCTTGAACCAAATCCTCTTGAGTGCCGGTGGGTCTAGTGGTAAAGGGAAAGTGCAATCTAAGATGAGTAGTACCATCTCCACCTTCACGGCCACCTTCGGCTCCAAGGTGGGCCAACAAATCAACGTCAGCAAAAAAGGAACTATTTACATAGGAAAGAAAAGGGGCAGGAAGCCCAAGATGTCATTGGATGGTCCGTACATCAGCAGCATGCTGTCTATGGACAGCAAGCCGTTGCCACCGGCATTCACCACAACACTAGGGCAGATGCCGCCAAACTTCACCCAGTCGGCAGTGCCGGATGTGCTGCCGTCGCCAACCTACTCCCAGTCGTCGGGGGTGAGCGGAAGCCAGAGCCCGGCCCAGCAGCGACGCGGGCTTCATCGAGCCCACCCCGGTGCCAAACCTGCTCCTGCTCGGCAGCAAGGGCAGCAGCAGCGGTGTGGCGCAGAACCTGGCCGGCCGCAAGGCCTCCAAGGGGCGGCGCAAGCTCTCGCCGCCGACTCTGCTGCCCAACTCGCCGTCCCACCTGTGCGAGCTGACGTCGCTGAAGGAGGCCACCCCCTCGCCCATCAGCGAGTCCCACAGCGAGGAGACCGTCCCCAGCGACAGCGGCATCGGCACGGACAACAACAGCACCTCGGACCGGGCCGAGAAGTTCTGCGGCCCCAGGAAGAGCGGTACTCCTTCGACCACGTCTCGGTCATGCCCGCCGAGAGCGCTGCCGTCCTGTCCGGCCTGAAGGAGAAGCACAAGCACAAGTGCAAGCGCCGGGCCCACGACTACCTGAGCTACGACAAGCTCAAGCGGCAGAAGCGGAAGCGGAAGAAGAAGTACTTGCAGCTGCGGAACAAGCAGGACCCCAACTTTCTGGCTGAGTTGGAGGAGCTGATCACCAGGCTGAGCGAGCTGAGAATAACACACAGAAGCCATCACTACATCCCCAGAGACATCCTCCCTTCGATCTTCCGCATCAACTTTGGCAGCTTCTACACGCACCCTCCCTTCCCCTTCGACCCTATGCACTATGTCCGCAAGCCCGAACTGAAGAAGAAGAGGGGGCGGCCCCCGAAAATGCGGGAGGCCATGACCGAAGTCCCCTTTGTCCACGGCCTGAGTTTCCCCCTTGCCAACGGAGGCTTCTTCCCCTCCTACAGTATGCCTTACTCTCCGACCCCAGTCTCCGCCGGCCCCCTGGGCTTGGGCTATTATGCACGGTACCCTCCAACGCTGTACCCGCCGCCCCCTCCCCCTCCTCCCCCCTCCCTGAGCGGCACCATGCCCCCTCCCTCCTACATGCACGCCGGCCACCTGCTGCTCAACCCCAACAAGTACCACAAGAAGAAACACAGACTCCTGCGGCCGGAGGCCTTCCTGGCCGGCAGCCGCACCTCGCTGCTGTCCATGGGCACGTACGCCAGCATCCCGGCCGAGATGGCCTACAGCTGGATGCACGAACACAAGCACAAGCACCGGCACAAGCACCGGGAGCACCGCTCCTCCGAGCAGGGCCCGCCGGGCTCCGTGGACGGCCTGGCGGTCGGCCCCTCCTTGCTGCGGCGCTACGCCTACGGGAAGGAGGGCGCGTCCGACCGGCACAAACACAAGGACAAGCACCGCTGCCACATGCCCTTCTCCCACCTGACCTCGTCCAAGGGCCTGCTGGGCCGGGGGGACCAGTGGGCCCGGCGGGACTCCACGGAGCACGGCTCCCATCTCGGTGGGGCTGCAGACTCCGCTCCAGATAGACTGCACCGACGGCCCGGCCGCCTCGTGCGTGGCCCGCTACCTGTCCGGCTCGGAGCCCGGCGTCGGCGAGGAGCACACCAATCTGTTTACAAGTGCAATAGGAAGCTACAAGCCGAGCAAACCCTCCAGCGGTGCGGGCCGCAAGAAGCAGCCCGACAGCCCGGAACTTCTCGATAGTTTGCCGAGCAGGTTAATAAGGCGGGAGCGGCCGTCTTCCGGAGAGAGAACAGCCCTGACTGCAGCAGGTAGGAATGACTGGATGGGGGACATCTTAAACAGCTATCTGATTAATGCCACCTTGTACTGAGTTTCAAAAGTCTATTTCGTAGAAACATAGAAACATGTACAATAGGTGCAGGAGTAGGCCGTTCGGCCCTTCGAGCCTGCACCGCCATTCAATATGATCATGGCTGATCATCCAACTCAGTATCCTGTACCTGCCTTCTCTCCATACCCCCTGATCCCTTTAGCCACAAGGGCCACATCTAACTCCCTCTTAAATATAGCCAATGAACTGGCCTCAACTACCTGTGGCAGAGAATTCCACAGATTCACCACTCTCTGTGTGAAAAATGTTTTTTCTCATCTCGGTCATAAAAGACTTACCGCTTATCCTTAAGCTGTGACCCCTTGTCCTGGACTTCCCCAACATCGGGAACAATCTTCCTGCATCTAGCCTCTCCAACCCCTTAAGAATTTTGTAAGTTTCTATAAGATCCCCCCTCAATCTTCTAAATTCTAGCGAGTACAAGCCGAGTCTATTTCGCTGCGAGACGATTATTGCCGTATCCCAACAGCATCGGGCAGCCTCAGGATTAGCGTAACGTGGTGCCGTTGTGGGACACGGGGGCTGTTTGCCTCTTCAGTGTTTGCAGAGCACTTGTTTGGCGGCCCAACGGGTTCGATCTTGACCGCGGGTGCTCTCTGCACGGAGTTTGCACGTTCTCCCCCCCGTGACCTGCGTGGGTTTTCTCCGGGATCTCCGGTTCCCTGCCACACATCCAAAGATGTACAGGTTTTGTAGGTTAATTGGCTTGGTATGAATGCCAAATTGCCCCCCAGTGTGTACAGGACTATGTTTAGTGTGCAGGGATCGCTGGTCGGTGAGGGTCTCGTTGGGCCAAAGGGCCTGTTTCCACGCTGTGTCTTTAAACTAAACTCTAACACGGAGCTGAATCAAGAGAGACTTGTGAAGGAAGGGCTGAAGATGCAGTGATACTGGGGAGAGACAAGGGTCAGGCAGCATCTGTGGCGAACATGGATAGGTGACGTTTCACAGAGTGCTGGAGTAACTCAGCGGGTCAGGCAGCATCTGTGGGGAACATGGATAGGTGACGTTTCACAGAGTGCTGGAGTAACTCAGCGGGTCACATAACATCTCTGGAGAAAAGGAATAGGTGACGTTTCGGGTCGAGACCCGTAAGGGTCTCGACCCGAAACGTCACCTATTCCTTTTCTCCAGAGATGCTGCCCGTCCCGCTGAGTTACTCCAGCACTTTGTACCTATCTTTGGTGTAAACCAGCACCTGCAGTTCTTTATTTCTACTTTCTCCTAAACATTAACGCTCTCTAATCCAGGCAGCATCTTTTTTCTTTAAATCAAAACATTTCTTCAATTATTAAAAATAATATTTACAATACAATAAAAACTCAGCAACTCAGCGGGTCAGGCAACATATGTGGGGAACATGGATAGGTGACGTTTCACAGAGTGCTGGAGTAACTCAGCGGGTCAGGCAGCATCTGTGGAGAACATGGATAGGTGACGTTTCACAGAGTGCTGGAGTAACTCAGCGGGTCAGGCAGCATCTGTGGAGAACATGGATAGGTGACGTTTCACAGAGTGTTGGGTAACTCAGCGGGTCAGGCAGCATATGTGGAGCGAAGGAAATGGGCAACCTTTCGGGCCGAAACCCTAAAGGAAATAGGCAACGTTTCGGGCCGAAACCCGGAAGGGTTTCGGGCCGAAACGTTGCCTATTTCCTTCGCTCCATAGATGCTGCCGGAACATGGATAGGTGACGTTTCACAGAGTGCTGGAGTAACTCAGCGGGGCAGGCAGCATCTGTGGAGAACATGGATAGGTGACGTTTCACAGAGTGCTGGAGTAACTCAGCAGGTCAGGCAGCATCTGTGGGGGAACATGGATAGGTGACGTTTCACAGAGTGCTGGAGTAACTCAGGCGGGTCAGGCAGCATCTGTGGGGGAACATGGATAGGTGACATTTCACAGAGTGCTGGAGTAACTCAGCGGGTCAGGCAGCATCTGGGGGGAACATGGATAGGTGACGTTTCACAGAGTGCTGGAGTAACTCAGCGGGTCAGGCAGCATCTGTGGGGGAACATGGATAGGTGACGTTTCACAGAGTGCTGGAGTAACTCAGCGGGTCAGGCAGCATCTGTGGAGAACATGGATAGGTGACGTTTCACAGAGTGCTGGAGTAACTCAGCAGGTCAGGCAGCATCTGTGGAGAACATGGATAGGTGACGTTTCATCATCTGTTTCAGACCCGAAACATCTATCCATGTTCTCCAGGATGCTGCTTGACCCGCTGAGTTACTCCAGCATTTTGTGTCTTTCCTCGGTAAACCAGCATCTGCAGTTCCTTGTTTCTATATGCGATTAGTCTGCTGCTTTATACAGAAACATTTTCCTTTCAAGGTTTTGGCTTGTTATTGTCACGTGTACCAAGTTTGTTTTGCATGCAATCAGATCTGATCAGATAATACAATACTATTCATAGAAACATAGAAAATAGGTGCAGGAGTAGGCCATTCGGCCCTTCGAGCCAGCACCACCATTCAATATGATCATGGCTGATCATCCAACTCAGTATCCTGTACCTGCCTTCTCTCCATACCCCCTGATCCCTTTAGCCACAAGGGCCACATCTAACTCCCTCTTAAATATAGCCAATGAACTGGCCTCAACTACCTTCTGTGGCAGAGAATTCCACAGATTCACCACTCTCTGTGTGAAAAAAAAAATTCTCATCTCGGTCCTAAAAGACTTTCCCCTTATCCTTAAACTGTGACCCCCTTGTTCTGGACTTCCCCAACATCGGGAACAATCTTCCTGCCAACCCCTTAGCCTGTCCAACCCCTTAAGAATTTTGTACGTTTCTATAAGATCTCCCCTTCTAAATTCTAAATTCTAGCGAGTACAAGCCGAGTCTATCCAGTCTTTCCTCATATGAAAGTCCTGCCATCCCAGGAATCAGTCTGGTGAACCTTCTCTGTACTCCCTCTATGGCAAAAATGTCCTTTCTCAGATTAGGAGACCAAAACTGTACGCAATACTCCAGGTGTGGTCTCACCAAGGCCCTGTACAACTGCAGTAGAACCTCCCTGCTCCTATGCTCACATCCATACAATCAAGTCTAACTTGAGTACAATAGATAGAGCAAAGGGGAAGATACAGGGTGCAGGAGATAGTTCCCAGCATTGTCGCGCACCAGTTCCAAATCTCCACAACGGGGTAGAGGTGAATCGGACAGTACCCTCGCTGATGGAAGGGCCGTTCAGAAGCAGAGGGGGGAAGAAGCTGTTCCTGAGTCTGGTCGTGCGCCGCTGTCAAGCTTCTGTACCTTCTGCCGGACGGA